>CM077181.1:29879458-30126958 GCA_039654105.1 Coreius guichenoti
GAATATAAATCCGATCTTCAGTTCCCGCGCTATATGCACATTTAACGGAGTTCACGTCAACGAAAGCAACAGATATGAGCTGCATTTTATTCATCAGCTCATTTCAAGATCACAGACCGCAATATGAGAAAGAGCGACCTAAGCATTGGTGAGATCCTTTAGTCTCATTAGTTTTAATGAAGATGATTGTGTTTTTGAGCATCTGAGACTTACTTAACTTGTGGCAGTTTGCGTGTTGGCTTGCTACTCATTTGTGGCAATGCGTGTTGCAGTAGCGCCTTCATATCTGACTACAACATGTCATATATAGCCTATAACAGGCTCTCACACGTTTATTTTTTAACAATTTGCCAGGAGTGAAATTTACATATGTTGAATGAAAAATTATGTTTTTATTGTGTTTGACTGTTCAGTCCTGTTCATATTTACATTTAAAAAGGAGACATAACAGTAATTTAAAAGTTACTTTCCCTAGTAACGAATTGCTTTTGATATACAGTAATTGGTAAAGTAATTCAATTACTTTTAAAAGAACTAGTAACTGTAACTAATTACTAATTTTCAGTAACTTGCCCAACACTGCTTGTTACAGCCTTACAGACAGATTTTTACAATTTTGTACATGAAATGTTGAACACTGTATAAAAATATTTACATGTTTACATTAAATCAAATGTAAAACAGCAGGTAAAACAGTAGGCTATCAAAGTTATTTATATTTACATTTCTACATTTTTAGGATGAAATCTAAAACACCTATTTTTATCAGCTTGGATGCAATTACATCACGTGTGTTTGCCCAGCAAAATGTACGTTACGTAATTATTATTCATAAGCCTTCAACTTGCGAACGTCACGTTGCGTGGTTAATATTCATGATCCCGCCTTCAATGCTGTAGGATTGGTACTTTCGTGAGCGGGCTACACTAGAGTACTCCGCAGATCAGGAGCTCAGATTGTGATTTTTTAAACATCACAGACCGATTGTATCAGAGTAAATGGAGGACACAAAGCCCGAGGAGACGAATGTGGAGGAGCAGAAAGTAAGTATATTATTTATAGTATTAGATTATGAAATCAAACCGTTGCAGTCAGTCAGAGCTTTTCCGCTATATAACAGTATTTACAGACTCCTATAAGTCCGATTGAATCAAAGAGACATCGACTAAAAGGCGATTTGCGCATAAAACCTACTGTAATATCGTTGATAGATGGAATGAATGCTTTTTCTGTCTGGTTAGTGTATTTGAGTATTGTTTAAAGCCTGCTGCTCTCCACTGATGTATAAAGGCCTTCTACCATCAAATACCAACATTCTGATTGAATCTTAGAAATGACCAGCAGTATTAAAACACCTGATAGATAAACAGACATGTATATGTTGAGATGTGATTCATAATAATGCTACAGTTGGTTTGTTTTGTTCTAGACTGGGTTGTGATGGTGTTAGCTAGCGGTTAGCATGTGAAGCTAAGTTAACTGTTGAACAGTAGGCTATTCAATATATTAAACTTAATGTGTTTTATAACCTTTATCTTGTCACAGTCTGTGGATGTATACATCAGCTAAGGGAGATCCGTATGAATTTACATAAAGACCTTAGTATGATAGAATAAAACAGCACATCATTTCATTGTAAATAATGAATACATTCTAGAAAGTTCCTAATAAAATTTCATTTTATGCTGCTCTAAAAATGAAATGAAATTGAAAATAGTTTTAACATTTTAGCATATGTTTTTTCTTTGTAGACTTTATTTATTCATTTTAATTTTGACTCATAATTTGACACTTAAAGGTATAGTTCACCCAAAAATGAAAATTCTGTCATAAATTACTCACCCTCATGTTGTTCCAAAACTGTAAGACCTTTGTTCATATTTGGATATTTTTGATGAAATCTGAGAGCTTTCTGTCTCTCCGCTGACAGCTACGCAACTACCACTTTGACGCTTCAAAAAGTTCATAAAGTGATTGTAAAACTAATCCATATGAATTGAATTTAGTCCAAATCTTCCGAAGAGACCCAATTGCTTTATATGATGAACAGGTTGAATTTAAGCTTTTATTCACATACAAACATGCATCAACTCACACATCAGTTGTGTGATGTGATGTGCGAGAACGGGTATCGTTTGGGTTTTTTACGGTACGATACTTTTAAAACGGTACCGGTGCCTGAACCAATAGTTTAAGTTTAAAGTATACTTAAATATATAAATATAAATAGATACAAAACACAATTTACTTAAATTCACAGTAAAACCTAACCCAATTACAATAGGCCTAATTTAACACTAAATAACAGTTACAGTACTAATAACAGCAAAGTAGTCGGTATTCTTGGTATGCTACAAACCAGCTTCAAGGTTCAGCATTATTTTGCAGAAATATGACCATATTCTCTGGCTAAATATTTTAGAACGCATTGCCTTATTGTTTCCATGGTTTCCATGCTTCTCACGTGACAGCAGCCACAATAGTGCTGTATGACAGCTGTATCGGTTTTATTATTTTATTTTTTTTTTTATTCAAAATATTCACAAACTTGTTAACTATGTCATGAAATATCTGATATTTAGATTTTCAAATATGTGTAAGTGAATGTGTGTTAGTTGATCTATAATGCACGATGGGCGCCGCCATGTTAGTTTGCACCGCAATTCAGAGAGTCAGATCTGTCGGATTTGCATCACGTAAATTTATCCACATCTCACAAAATACATGAAAGTGACCGGCGAACTGGGAGAATAATTGAGTAAACTGCAGTGGGTAGAACAAGTATTTGATACACTGCTGATTTTGCAGGTTTTCCTACTTACAAAGCATGTAGAGGTCTGTAATTTTTATCATAGGTACACTTCAACTGTGAGAGACGGCATCTAAAAAATCTCCAAAATCACATTGTATGATTTTTAAATAATTAATTTGCATTTTATTGCATGACATAAGTATTTGATCACCTACCAACCAGTAAGAATTCTGGCTCTCACACACCTGTTAGTTTTTCCTTTAAGAAGCCCTCCTGTTCTCCACTCATTACCTGTATTAACTGCACCTGTTTGAACTCGTTACCTGTATAAAAGACACCTGTCCACACACTCAATCAAGCAGACTCCAACCTCTCCACAATGGCCAAGACCAGAGAGCTGTGTAAGGACATCAGGGATAAAATTGTAGACCTGCACAAGGCTGGGGTGGGCTACAGGACAATAGGCAAGCAGCTTGGTGAGAAGGCAACAACTGTTGGCGCAATTATTAAAAAATGGAAGAAGTTCAAGATGACGGTCAATCTCCCTTGGTCTGGGGCACCATGCAAGATCTCACCTCGTGGGGCATCAATGATCATGAGGAAGGTGAGGGATCAGCCCAGAACTACACGGCAGGACCTGGTCAATGACCTGAAGAGAGCTGGGACCACAGTCTCAAAGAAAACCATTAGTAACACACTACGCCGTCATGGATTAAAATCCTGCAGCGCACGCAAGGTCCCCCTGCTCAAGCCAGCGCATGTCCAGGCCCGTCTGAAGTTTGCCAATGACCATCTGGATGATCCAGAGGAGGAATGGGAGAAGGTCATGTGGTCTGATGAGACAAAAATAGAGCTTTTTGGTCTAAACTCCACTCGTGTTTGGAGGAAGGAGGAGGATGAGTACAACCCCAAGAACACCATCCCAACCGTGAAGCATGGAGGTGGAAACATCATTCTTTGGGGATGCTTTTCTGCAAAGGGGGCAGGACAACTGCACCGTATTGAGGGGAGGATGGATGGGGCCATGTATCGTGAGATCTTGGCCAACAACCTCCTTCCCTCAGTAAGAGCATTGAAGATGGGTCGTGGCTGGGTCTTCCAGCATGACAACGACCCGAAACACACAGCCAGGGCAACTAAGGAGTGGCTCCGTAAGAAGCATCTCAGGGTCCTGGAGTGGCCTAGCCAGTCTCCAGACCTGAACCCAATAGAAAATCTTTGGAGGGAGCTGAAAGTCTGTATTGCCCAGCGGCAGCCCCGAAACCTGAAGGATCTGGAGAAGGTCTGTATGGAGGAGTGGGCCAAAATCCCTGCTGCAGTGTGTGCAAACCTGGTCAAGAACTACAGGAAATGTAAGATCTCTGTAATTGCAAACAAAGGTTTCTGTACCAAATATTAAGTTCTGCTTTTCTGATGTATCAAATACTTATATCATGCAATAAAATGCAAATTAATTACTTAAAAATCATACAATGTGATTTTCTGGATTTTTGTTTTAGATTCCGTCACTCACAGTTGAAGAGTACCTATGATAAAAATTACAGACTTCTACACGCTTTGTAAGTGGGCAAACCTGCAAAATCGGCAGTGTATCAAATACTTGTTCTCCCCACTGTATATAGTTACTATATATTGTGTATCTGATATAAATAAGACACGTAGTCAAATTATAACTGAAAGGATTGTTATTTCCGCTTCCATAGACGTCAGTGTGTATTTTTTGCTAGTACGTATGTGCATTTAAATGTGTGGAACCTTAAATAATCATGATGTGGTTGAAAACACTGAATAGTTGTGATATGTGACAAGCGCTGAGCGCGTCTGTCTCTGGCTCGGCGCCAGCCAAAGCTCAAAAGCACGTTTGAATTTAAGTGACACCGAAATGAGGCACCGAAATCTGCGTTCTGATTCGGTCCGGTTACATACCGGTTATATAGGTATATGGCACCGGGTTTCGGTACCCAACCCTAGCGAGAACCAATGAGGTTCATTCTCGTGTGTTACACAGCATGTTTAAGCTTCCGCATGAAGCAATGAGGTTTGTTCTTGCGTGTCAAGCAGGTTCAGTTGAGCTTCTGTTTATGTTCGCTGATCAGTGTTTATATGTGAATAAAACCGCTCGATTCATATGGATTACTTTTACGATCTCTTTATTAACCTTTTGAAGTGTCAAAGTGGTAGGTGTAGCTGTCAACGGAGGGACAGAAAGCTCTCAGATTTCATCAAAAAGATATTCATTTGTGTTCTGAAGATGAATGAAAGTCTTACAGGTTTGGAACTATGGCTGTCACTTTTGTGAAAAAATCCTGTTCAATTTTTGAGACATAAGTGTTCATTGAATCGATTGTAAAATTTGATTTTCCATGTCTAAAGACGTTTCCATTTTCAACGCCAAATATAGGCCAATCCACGGACAACTAACAGGCATTAGGACGAACGTAAAGAGGGCGCTTAAGACGCACAAGTCAGCAATATTTCTGATGATTTATTGGCGTGTTTCGCGCACAATGATAAACAGGAGTGCAACATTCTCGAAAAACAATAAGCAGAGTGGACTGCCATAACATCAATGAAAAACATTACTGCAGGCTTCAACGTGGCTGTGTGTACGATTAGAAATGTCAAACAAATTTCGCCTACGTAGGCGATTGTAGCCCATGAAAAGAGGTTGAAAATAAAACTTAAAATTAGCCTACATTGAACACGAAGTTCGTGTAGGATAAACACGCAAATCAGACAGTGGACTAGAAACATCTGTTGCAGTCTACAACAGGGCTGGATTTATGATTTAGGCTATTCAAAAATATCCAAAATTATTTTACGTAATGATTCAATCCATTATAAACAGCTGTTCAAAAATTAAACTTTAAATGGACTCATTTGAGAACAGGCCATGTGTTTTTTTTTTTTTTTTTTTTTTTTTTTTTTTTTTTTTTTAATTGAACGTAACCGACACTTAGGCTAGGCAGGCGTATAATGAAACGTGCAATTAAGGCTAGGCCTATTACAAATTATTGGACAGGAAAACAAGTCGATCAACATTTTCGGGGTCCAGAGCAGAGCGTTTTTATTCACTATATGTCCAGCTGTTGAGAAGACGCGCTCCGACTGCACTGATGTCCCAGGGACACTCAGGTACTTCATTCCCAGCTGCGCAAGGTGGGGGTATTTTTGCTTTCGCAACGCCTACTGCACTTTCAGAATTCTTTATTTTCTTTTTCTGCTTGTGAGTTTTGTTTGTTTGTGTGTTTTTTTTGTTTAATTTGTTTAAAATTAATAGTGTACATATTTGGTTAAAATCGATTCCCTATTTTCGTTTTCAAAACTTGTGTTGGTTGGTCCGATCGATTGTGCAATCGATTTTCGAACGTAAAGTGAAAGCCCTATTTGGAACGACATGAGAGTGAGTAATTGATGACAGAATTGTCATTTTTTGGGTGAACCATCCCTTTAAGCAATTTCACACAAGCTGTTGTTCTGAATATCAATGTGGCCATAATTTGGCTCGTGACATGAATGCCTTAGGTAATGACAGCTGCACGATACTAAAAGTTACACAAAATAATTTGAATTTGACAAAATTAGTTCATATTTATTTGTGTCAGTTCATATTTATTCTCTGCCTATGAAAACAGTTCTAAAAGAAGCCAAAGCATCAAAATTGAGAAACGCTCCAAGCTGCAGGCAAAATCTCACACCTCTGCTTCTATTTGCCAGATATAAGATATAGCTCTACTTTTAACTCAGTACTGCACACGTAGTCTCAAACCATTTGAGTACAATAAAGCAGACTGATATAAACAGTGAAAGTACCAGTCAGAGTTTGACTAAGTATAAGCACTCTCCGAATGCTGCTCGACCAATCAAAAGATGTGGACCGGTGTTATGCAAGATTGTGACACCCCAGGGCTCTAGACCAGTGGTTCTCAACCCTGTCCTGGGGACATCCCACCACTGCACATTTTGTATGTCTCCCTCATCAGACACACCCACTTCAGGTCTTGCAGTCTCTACTAATGAGCTGATGAGTTGGATCAGGTGTGTCTGATCAGGGAAACATGCAAAATGTGCAGTGGTGGGGGGTCCCCAGGACAGGGTTGAGAACCACTGCTCTAGACTGCGACAATGCCATCATTTTTTGATAATGTGTGAGTTAAAATTTCACACGGTCACATTGGTGCGAGCTCCGATAGTACGTGTTGCCGGTTACATCACTTGCCCACCGTGGCACCGCCCCCACTGTTGTTTTAATTTTTAATTTTTTTTTAATAGTAATAAAATCATTTAGTTCAGTTAGAGAACAGACACTACAATTAAAAACTGAATGTATCTGCTTCTGGCAATAACAATCCATTAACAATGAGATATATTCAGATCAGATACACATTGTGTAAGTAACTATAAAGTTTACTCTCTTTTTCTCCCACTTTACCGGCCACTTACTTTCATGTATTTCAGGAGAAGTGGATAAATTGACGTTGTAAATCTGACAAATCCGATTCTCTTAACTGCGGCGCAAACTAACATGGCGACGCCCATCACGCATTATAGATCAGCATGATCATTATATTTTTTCAACAACAAAACACGTTCACTTACATGTATTTGAGAATCGAAATATCATGTAGTTGATGACATAGCCAGCAAGTTTGTGAATTGTTTGAATAAAAAAGGAAAAACGAAATAAAAGCGGATCTGCCATACAGCGCTTTTGTGGCTGCAGTGTGTCACGTGAAGGGCATGCGTCGTCATGGAAATATTACTTTAATAAAATAATAACACCCATGGCAATAAGGTCATTATGATTAATATAAAAAAAGGGTGCGATCAAATTGTAAGTCGGTGCGACCAAATGAGAAAGTTAATCGCACCAGAGCGACCAGTGGGAAGAATGAGTCTAGAGCCCTTCACCCACAGTATCCTTTTCCTCTATGTCTGTTTAAAAACTTACCACATTATAGGGATATCTTATTCTAGCTAATCAAAAGCATGTAGTGCTATGCCAAGCTAGTAGGTTAAGTAGTTCAGGGATTGACATTAAGCCTTGTCACATGCTTGCTGCTTGTCCTTTGGACAAGTAAATCGGTAAAATCAGTAAAAAAGTTGCTTGTGGCGTAAATATAACTTATTCTAAAGCAATATTCTTATCAGCTTTGACATATTTAAATTTGCATATTTGTGACATTTAAATGCCCTGAGGGCATTTTTAAAAACCTTTCTAAAGGGCATTTAAATTTGATAAATAAATTCAATTAGAATAATAAGACACTATTAGGCTGTTACTAATCAAATTAAATCACTTACACTGAAAAAAAACTGCATTAGGGCTGCACAACTAATCGATAAAATCCATAATCGATGATGAAAATAATTGACAAAGAATTTGGTTAGCGCGGAAACATCAGCCAGTCACGTTGCGTTACAGCAGTTACCCATTTCTTATCTCTATATGTTAGAAAGTTCCACGAGTATTTCCATTTTGCATATTCTGACAACAAGTGAGTCTTGTTAAACTTCACAGAGCTTAACGAACATGCGCGTCAAACAGACGGAGCGTAGTAGAATAGGAGCATGATATTTCTAAAACACATTTCTAAAAAATTTGTTAGAATGTTTTGTTAGAAATGAATTTTTAAATTCTACATGTAACACAAGGAATCATATTTATGAGAGCAGTAACAGTAAATGCACTATTGTTGTAATAGCCCATTAATGTGATATAATTACTATGTTCAGACGAGTGAATAAATGTTCTTCATATTCCGTACAATTTTACATTTTGTGCTTTTGTTTTTGTTTATCGTTTTTCATTTGTTTTAATTTCTGCTTTAAAATAATAAGCAATCAGTTGTTCGTGGATTTAGAATGTAATCTTTGTATTTGTAACCCTTTTTTTTGCTTATAATGTACAGCATAGCCTACATGGATACATTCACTATATTTGTTTTTATATTGTGATTTATTAATTGCTGAAAAGGCACTTGTGATCCACATTGACGTTACACCTTTTGTGAGTCCTTGAGATATTTAAAATTTTTAAATGGTGCCAGTATGACCTAAATGTTTCTAAATATGAGTGATGTGTGTGTTTTCTCTCAGGATGAGGAGAATAAGATCTGTCCAGAAAAAATGGAGGAAGCCAAACTGAAGGCCAAATACCCTCACCTCGGTAATAAACCCGGAGGATCCGATCTGCTCAGAAAAAGACTGCAGAAGGGGGTGAGATTCACTGGTTTTACACTGACAGTAGAACATCACAGCATCATGTGACTGAGTCATGAGCTACAGATAGCATGAGAACTGTGTTACGAATAGGAGTTCTGGTCATGGACATACTCTACCAGTCAAAAGGAATGATTATGATTTTTTTATATTTTTAAAAGAAGTCTCTTATGCTCACCAAGGCTGCATTTAATGGATCAAAATACAGTAAATTTGCCCATTGGCCTCTGTCCATCATGGCCTCCTAATTATCCCCATATATAAACTGATTGGCTTCATCACTCTGTCTACTCTCCAATAAGCTGATGTGTGGCAGGCGTTCTGGCGCAATATGGCTGCCGTCGCATCATCCAGGTGGATGCTGCACATTGGTGGTGGTTGAGGAGATTCCCCCTTTCCAAGTAAAGCGCTCTGAGTACCCAGAAAAGCGCTATATAAATGTAACGAATTATTATTATTATTATTATTATTATTAATAAAAACTGTACTATTGTGAAGTATTATATTATTTAAAATAACTGTTTTCTGTTTTAAAACAATTTATAATATAACTATTAGGGCTGGGTATTGACACAAATTTCACGATTCGATTTTGATTTGCAAATTTGCGATTCGATTTCGATTCAATAACAATTATTTTGGATATACATCAGGTACAATATATGGCAAATTTTCTCAAGGAAAACAAATCTCTAATCTCTAAAACTAATGCTGTAAACTATGGGAGTCAGTCGGTACACTTAAATTACACTAAATTATGTTTTATAAAGTTATAATATTAACTTTACAATCACATAATCATATTTCTACTCCAATTTGTTTTTTTTTAAATATAAACATTTAAATGGTGGCTGTCATAAAAACTTGCCAGATTAATTCAAACATGCATTAAATATTGAAGAACATTAAAAATTATAATGAATATGTAATGTGGTGCATATATTTATCAAAATGCTCCACTCTAGAGTTATTTTTCTAGCTGACTAACAAGTTTATGGTCACTGGATATAGTTTTTCTGAGGTAAATGTGACGTTACGTGACATTGTTTACAAGCTGTTTTATTGACGTCTTTCCGAGGTTCAAACACTGAGCGATTTCATGTGACATGATACAGATTTCGGTAAGTTGTACTCTATCTTTTAACACACTTTCAGATGCTCATTCATGTTTATTTTGCGCTGTAACTGGTATTAAGGCGGAAGAGATGATCAGTTCATGTGCGCTGCCATTTTTCTTGAGCTGAGCTGCGCCAGAGCGATCTCACGCCATAGCGCCAAAACGGTTTTTTTTTTTTTTTATTTCGTAATAAAATGGACGTAATTTGAAATCTGAGACTTTGTTTCATCAATAGTAACAAAGCACAAAGATTATTGCGATTTATTGAATGGGAGGAGCGCTATAATGTTTCGTTCATTCATCAACTGAAAACAGGATGACTAATCGGTTCTTGGGATTTAAGAATAGATATCGGTTGGTGAAAATGAGAATCGATTACCCAACCCTAATAAGTAGTGCTGTCAATTATTTTACCGCGTTAAACAGAAAACATTAATTGCATGCGTTAACGTGCTAAAAATATTTAATGCGATTAACGCAGTTTCCGTTTTTTCTGTCATCCTTGAGCTAGCGTTAAATTATATGATCACACTCTTATTCATGCAGATGCTTTTAAACTATTCAAGCGGGACAAGACAAAAGAGAATGCGCTGTCTGTGAATGTCCAGACACACACACGACGCACAGAAAGACGCACGCCAGAGTCACACTTTAACGAACAATAACACACAATTATGCCAAAATGGCTGTTTTGTCGAGTATTCTCATAAGAGCAGTCTTACGTGAGTTAAATGAACTTAAAGAGTTGTGAGAAAATGTGATGAGTGCATCAGATCCGCGTCATGTTCGGCAGCGGCAGATCTTAAAGTGACAGCAGCCTAATAAACCAGTTGCTGTGATGTCTGTCATTAA
The DNA here is from genome assembly GCA_039654105.1 of Coreius guichenoti. Classification (NCBI taxonomy): domain Eukaryota; kingdom Metazoa; phylum Chordata; class Actinopteri; order Cypriniformes; family Gobionidae; genus Coreius; species Coreius guichenoti. Next base: position 29,890,402 of record CM077181.1, read on the forward strand.
AGTTAATCAAAGAACAATGCTAACAGAGAAGATTGTAGCTTTAATAAGGATTAATCTATATTTAATTTATTATTGCAGTGCAGACTGTTTGATAACTTTATTCAATTTTTGTATATTTCCTAAAAGTTAGACCGGTAGGAAGGCCACAGTAAATATAACATTTATTATAATGGGTTTGTGTAAAGATTGTTTTAAGTTGACTTATTTTTTTATAGCCTAATAAATGTTGAAATTGGTATAGCTTTCAATTATACTGTAATGTTGAATGTCTATCATTTAATGTTTAAAAAAAATCAATTTCATAGAGACATCAGTACCAGTATTAATATCAGTGATACTGGCCTTCGTTCATAAAAAGATGGCATTAAACAAATATTTAAAAAATACTGTCTTTAAGTTGTTTCTAAATTAATTTGGAGAGTAGCTGAAATTATTACAATATAAAAATATTAAAAACTCTAAACTTAATTAATTATAGAAAAAAATGTGCGATTCATTTGAATTTTCTGTACTCCAGTCTTCAGTGTCTCAGAATCCTTCAGAAATCATTCTAATATGTTGATTTGGTGCTCAATTTTTATCAATTATTATTTATGCTCAAATATTAGTAGTGGTTCTTATTACCAAAGTTCAAAGCGTAATATTTTTTGTGGAAAATGTTATGCATTTTTTTTCATGATTCTTTGTTGAATAGAAAGTTTATTTAAAAAAAAAAAGAAATCTTTTGTAAAATGTTTTACTCACTTTTGATCAGTAATATAGTTGAAATTTAAGTGTCCCCAACTGAGCAAGCCAAAAGCCAAAGGCGACGGTGGCAAGGAACCAAAACTCCTTCAGGGCCAGAATGGAGAAAAAAAACCTTGGGAGAAACCAGGCTCAGTCAGGGTGCCAGTTCTCCTCTGGCCGACGAACAAATAGTGTATGATTATGATTCTGGCAACATTACAGGTCAGAAGTCATATTAGATCAATAGATATTCGTAGGATTATTCAAAAGATTGGAGTCGTCACGCCGGGGAAGGGTTTAATGAGGATGTCGTGTCGATGCGGCATTTACAGGGGGGAGTTTAATTGACACGGTCTCTACAGACACTTCAGGGATGCGTTCGTCATGTCCAGGCTAAGGGCCACCATCTGGTCCGGATACGGCCGACTGCAGTAAACCTCGGGAAAAACAGAGAGACTAACATTAGCGTAGATGCCATTCTTCTTATGATGTAACGAGTACATCAGGTGTTATTGGAAGTGTTCCTGGTTCCGGCTGACCTAGTTAATGCAGCCTAAAATAATAATTTAACTGATTTGAATAATAGAAATTAAAAATGTTTTATGTGTATGCCATAGTAAAGAGATGTGTTTTAGTCTAGATTTAAACTGACAGAGTGTGTCTGCTTCCCGAACAATGCTAGGAAGACTTTTCCAGAGTCACAGATCACTTTAATGTGTCCTTGCCGAATTAAATGATTGATTTTGTAAGAAAAGAAGACAACAACAAAACTTGTGAATGGTAGTATATCATAGTTTCCACAAAAATATCAAGCAGCAAAAACTGTTGTCTACATTGATAATAATAATAAATGTTTCTTGAGCACCAAATCAGCATATTAGAATGATTTCTGAAGGATCATGTGACACTGAAGACTGGAGTAAGGATGCTGAAAATTCAGCTTTGCATCACAAGAATAAATTACATTTAAAAATATATTCAAATAGAAAACATTTTTTTTAAATGGTAATATTTCACAATATTACTGATTTTACTCTTCTTTTTTTATTAAATAAATGCAGCCTTGGTGAGCATAAGACATCTTTCAAACGTCTTTCAAAAACATAAAAATCGTAATTATTCTGAACTTTTGACCGATATTGTAGACCAATGCCTCTGATATGGGAGTAAAATGGCATCTACCCTGTTGCTCACGACATTAAAATGTGGCAGTCTATTTGGCAGTCTAGTTTTTGTTAACCATCGTTTCAATCCCATTCAGTGGTATGAATATGTTTACGTATATTTACAGTGTAACAACATCTTGGAACAGAATTAAAACATTTACTGTGCCATAATTCACTCATGCAAACATTCTCCTCGACTGCTTTCTTTCCCAGCCAAAGTACTTTGACTCGGGCGACTACAACATGGCGAAGGCCAAGATCAAGAACAAGCAGCTTCCAGCGGCACAGACTGAGAAGGCCGAGATCACCGGAGACCACATCCCCACCCCTCAGGACCTGCCGCAGAGGAAACCCTCTCTGGTGGCCAGCAAACTGGCTGGCTGATACCTGCTGCTGTCCGTCACTCCACACTCCCACTTCCTGTCTCTTTATCCACATTTATCTCTGATCCTGCATTCCTGCCCTCGTCCTCTTTCATTTCCTGTTTTATCTGAAAATACACTGAATATTCAAGGGTTGCAGATGTTACAGAGCTGTAATGCCGCACTGTGAGATGGGTTGGGTCGTGGCTCCAAAGGCGGTGAATTTCTCAAAGGTCCTCTAATATTTTAAATGTTGTAGTATGTAGTTGAAAGTGTACATATTTGCTAGTGAGTGAGGGCAAACAGCATTTTAGAAGATGTTTTGCATTTAATTCTAACCATTCCTGTATTACCCACTGCTTAGAGCAGAGGTCTTCAACCCTGCTCCCAGGGACACACTGTCCTGCAAAGTTTATATCCAACCTGCTTTAGCACAACTGAATTTCACACCAATGTGATTTTTTTTTTAAAATGATCCTGAAGAGCTTGCTTAGCTGGTCAGGTGTGTTTGATTAGGGTTGGATCTGCAGGAGCTGGGTTGAAGACCTCTGGCTTAGAGGACTATAGGTTACCAAAAATGAAAATTCTGTCATTATTTACTCAATGCATATGGATTTATTTCCTCTTTTCAAATGGAAGATGTTTAGTGGAATGTCCAAGCTGCTCTTTTTCAAACAAAGAAGGTCTGGGCTGTAGAGCTTCAGGGATTTCAAAAAAGTACAGCAAATATTCCTCATGACTTGTATCTTTGAAACCATACAATAACTTAGAATTCATATGTTTTGTTACAATCAGTCATGAGAAATGCAGCAACCATTAGCATTTGGCACCATAAAAAAACTAGTGCTGGGCAATCGATTAATCGCATCCAAAATAAAAGTTTGTGTTTACATAATATATGTGTGTGTACTGTGTATAATTATTATGTATATATAAATACACACATGCATGTATATATTTAAGAAAATTGTTATATTTATATATAAGAAAAAACATCCAAAGCACGCACATCAACGGCAAAACAATTTTTTTGCTCAAAATGGGTGCTCAAGAAAAAACAGGAAAAGTCGGCACACCACGGCTCCAAAACATGTAGAAATTGCATAATACGTGCTCTAAACATTACCACCTGTGTGGGAGTCTAGCATTACATTTTTACATGTTTTGGAGCCGTGGTGTGGCAACTTTTTCCTGTTTTTTATTTATATATAAGATAAATTATATAAATATATATACATGCAAATATTTCTTAAATATATACATACGTGTGTGTATTTATATATACATAATAATTATACACAGTACACACACATATTACGAAAACAAACTTTTATTTTGGATGTGATTAATCGATTGCCCAGCACTAAAACAAACATCAAACCAAGTCTAAATATGCATGAATGAGATTTTTGGGTAACACTTTACATAAGGTCCCATTAGATAACATTAGTTAATAATTTGTTAATACGTTTGTTCTAGTATTTATGGATCTTACATTTAGTTAAATACAACTGTTCATTGTTAGTTCAAAATTACAAAATGCTATTTTTTTATTGTTCATGTTTAGCTAATGTAGTTTACTAATGTGAACAAATGGAACCTTATTGTAAAATGTTACAGCTTTTTTTTTTTTTTTTTTTTAATGAATTACAATTTATGGCTTTAGAAGACTGAAGATAACGTCCAAAAAAAAGTCATGTGGGGTTAGAATGACAGAAAAGTGAGTAAATTATATCAGAATTTTCATTTCAGAGTGAACTTTTCCATTAATTATGGAGTTAAGTGCTTGAATCAATTAACTGAAAGTAATCTCTAATAATGTGGTTGATCTGCACCCCATTTCTTGGATGAGAATGCTTGTTTCTTTTTGTCATGCTTCAGCTTTAAGTGGAGGACACTCGGTTAGTCATGTTTGATAGCATGTAATGCAGATCTCTGAGGCTGCTGTCATCTTGCCTTGTATTATAGAGCTTAAAGCCTTATAATGATGTAGTGCCAACACACAGATTGGCAAGCAGTTCTAGAACGCCACGTTCATACATCATTTGTGTCTGGTTGTAGACACCAGGTAGTGAGGATACTTCTCCACCTTCCGATGTGTAATAAACTCCATGAGATCTCCTGTACATTGTCTTCTATGCAGATGAGGGAGACAGTTACCTGTCGGCTCCTCACACCACATCGTCGCACTACAGTAAATTGTCCACGGTTTGCATGAGCATAAACTGTGGTCGCTTTTGAGCCATTTTGACTTGTAAATAAAATAGTTTTGCAATCCTTCTGTGGTTTTGAGTCTATTTTTTTGATCAGCAAAAGATCTGTTCTGATTCAAAATAAATAAGTGCTTTCAATTACAAATATGGTCCCACTATTTAACAAGTGCATAACATGTTAATATTAGTTAATAAAAATACAACTGTTCATTGTTAGTTCATGTTAGCTCAGGTCCATTAAAATTAACAGACACGTTTGATTTTAATGATAAATGTTGAAATTAACGAAGATTAATAAAAGCTTTAGAAGTATTTTCCATTGTTAATGTTAACAAATAACGTGGAGACTTATTGTAATGTGTTGTATCTTCTATTCTTGCCTTTTAGTTAGCAAACATGTAGGATAGGTTTGATGGGAAACTGAGTCAAGACAATGGCCACATCAAATTTGTTTTAGTATGTGTTGGTGGGTTTTGAAGAGGGGTGTCCTCTTAATAGAAATAAATAAATAGAACACTGTGTGTGGAAATGGAGAAACGCTTCCCTAGATCTGAGAGCAGGTTTTATAAAGGTACATTTAAGGAATTAATTGAAGGGAACATAATACGTCAATATGTTCTCTAAATGTTAATGTCTAAGCATAAAATGAGTTATATTAGTGACACTTCAAAGTTTGAAAATACAATTTCCAACAGATCATAACTTTTTAATTATTATTATTATTATTATTATTTTTACAAAAAATAGCTTAAAGATTGAGATAAGAAATCTTGTGAAAGTGATTTTATGATTAAAACAAGAACAAATATCTGCCAGTGGGTTCATAAAAATCAACTTAATTCAAATGTAAGTCATTTTCATACCCAATGACAAATATTTGTTCTTGTTTTCAGCATAAACTCACTTTTGATCAATTTCTCAGAAAACAAGACTTAATTTCTTCATTGTGCATGTCATTAAATGTATCTTGATCTAAGGATGTTTTGAATGTGTGCTGGAAAACAAAAATCCAGAGGAAGAACATCGTTTTTTTGCAGTGCGTGCTATTTAATTTTGCAATTAAATTTAGGGCCCTGTTTATTTTTTTGTTTTATAGTTTAATTTAATTTAATTTAATTAATTTTTCTGGACTCTGCTTTAAAGGTTGGATTAAAGGTGAACTATTCCTTTAAGTGTTCTGAACAACTTTTGATTTATTCATCCAAAATTTGACAAATTCCGTGTCATTCCGCATTATACAGTAAATTCCATTTTTATTAATGAATTCTGCAATTCCGTCAACGTTTTCTGCATCGCAGAAATCATACGGCCCTAATTGAATGCCGTGATATTGAATTTAAGACTTTCTGCTCCAATTTAAGAAATTTTTAAAGCCTTAAATTGTGGAAGGTCAAATTAAGACTTTTTAAACCCTGTGAGAGTGCAAAAAGGCATTGTGAGGTATTTGGCAGCATTATGGAGCAGGCGTGGTGGGTCAGGGATATGACGAACATTGGGGAGTCGACTCCAAAAGAGTCGAATTCTCGACTCTGAATAACCCTGGAGTCGGAGAGGACACCAGCACAGGAATCAGTCATTGTTGACTCTGTTGCTATGTCCGAATCTCTCACTTGTTCACTGATTCTTAAATCTCTGTATAGTGCGTGGCAGTTGAGAATCAGAATCAGAAAGAGCTTTATTGCCAAGTATGCTTACATATACAAGGAATTTGTCTTGGTGACAGAAGCTTCCACAGTACAGACAGAATAACAGCGACAAGACAGATGATAAAAATAAAATAAGTGATTAAAATAAATACATAAATAAAAAAGAGCTGTGCTAAATAAGTATGAGTATAAATAGTGTTTGTATTGCATATGTTTATTGGCCAGTGGGGGCATTTAACTGTTCATGAGGAGGGAAGAAACTTTTCTTGTGCCTGGTTGTTCTGGTGTTCAGTGCTCTGTGGCGCCGACCAGACGGCAACAGTTCAAAGAGGAAGTGGCCAGGATGTGAGCAGTCCAGAGTGATTTTGCCAGCCTTTTTACTCACTCTGGATGAGTACAGTTCTTGGAGAATGGGAAGGGGATGATTCTCTCTGCAGTCCAGACTATCCACTGTAGTCTTCTGAGGTCTGATTTGGTAGCTGAGCCGAACCAGACAGTTATAGAAGTGCAGAGAACAGACTCTGACTGCAGAATAGAACTGCAGAAGCAGTTCCTGTGGAAGGTTGAACTTCCTCAGCTGGCGAAGGATATACAACCTCTGCTGGGCCTTTTTCAGAATGGAGCCTATGTGAGTGTCCCATTTCAGGTCCTGAGAGATGGTAGTGCCTCCTGCAAGCTTTAGGAGTTTGACAGAGGGGTCTTATGCGGTGCAGTCTTTGGTGTCCAGGGAGAAGAGCAATGGGGAGAGCACACATCCCTGGGGGGTGCCAGTGCTGATGGTGCAGATGTTGGATGTGAATTTTCCCAGCCTCACTAGCTGCTGCATGTCTGTCAGAAAGGTGATGATCCACTGACTGATGGAGGTGGGTACAGAGAGCTGGGTTAGTTTAGTCAGGAGCGCGGCTCATCTGTATGGGCACTTGGGCAGGTGGGGCAGAGCCCCAAACATAGACGTCTATATACACTGAATTGATAATAAATTGTCAATGTATTCAGAATTCTGCAACAAATATTTTTCATTTTTTGTAGACGTTATAAGTCGTGAAGTGAGCAGGATATATTAAAATGAAGCTCATGGATTCGACAGGCATGTATACATAATACTAGGTGGGGTATGATACTACATGATACCACAGCCGGTCTCTGAGCCCTCCCTAGCTCTACAGCGCCCCACAAATTTCCAATGTAAATCTGTGGTGAAAAATGGAACTGCAGCACGTTCTCATAGAGAGCCATTGGGGAAGATTTCTGGCTGCCCCACCTATTTTCACGTGAACTCACATAAACCTCGCTCCAGACCAAGACGATATAAGTCCGCTTCAGCTATGTGTCTGCATCAGGTCGGTGACTAGTTGGCATGTCTGTTCTTCCTATGTGGAGTAGTATCAGTAGTATATAAATCCTTTATTTTAAACATGCTCATGTGAATAGCCTTTATAGTTCTGTTGTGTTTGTTTTATGTTTGTTCTAAGAATAGACATGACTTTCCTCACTGGAATTCCTACATAACTTGCAATATTCTAAAACAACATCTGAGGCAATAAATACTACATTAAGGCAATTCTATGCGTTAGTCGTGTGTACTAAGTCTGTCAATCATCATTAGAGCACCACACGCCACCCTCAGGCTAAATAACGCAATGACATTAGAATTCTCCCCAAAGTGAGTCTATGTTCAGCACTTAGAATATAAAGCTTACAAAATGTTAATCATAAACTAGCGCTAAGACCCAGAATCTGCCCTACCTAAATTTACGACCAGGAGCCGTTACTGGTCAGGAGGATATCTGGGATGCTGGTGTTCAGCCGAGCTGAAGTCCACAAACAGGATCCTCACATAAGTCCCAGGTCTGTCAAGATGTTGCAGGATGTAGTGCAGTCCCATGTTGACTACATCATCCACAGACCTGTTTGCCCGATAAGCAAACTGCAGGGGGTCCAGCAAGGGTCCAGTAATGTCCTTCAGGTGGGCCAGCACCAGTCTTTCAAATTACTTCATGACCACAGACGTTAAAGCAACAGGTCTGTAGTCATCCAGTCCTGTGATTTAGGGTTTCTTTGGGATGGGTATATTTGGTTGAGCATTTGAAGCAGGAAGGGACTTCGCATAGCTCCAGTGATCTGTTGAAGATCTGTGTGAAGACAAGGGCCAGCTAGTCAGCACAGGATTTCAGGCAGGCTGGTGAAATGGCATTTCCTTGCTTTCCTTGTCTTCTGTTTTCTGAAGACCCGGCACACATCCACATCAGACATCACACATCCTTTATTGTGGTGTAACAGTGGTCCAGTATATTACTGTCTCTGGTGGGACATATAACATGCTGTCTGTATTTTGGCAGTTCACGGGAGAGATTTGCTTTATTAAAGTCCCCGAGAATGATTATAACAGAGCCCGGGTAACGTTGCTGTATAGCCTACATGAATCATTACATATCAGAAATCACTGGTCACATATCAGGCATTAGAATTAACACATAAATCAGAAATTACTGGTCCCAGATCAGGCATTAGAATTAACAGTTACTTACATTCTGTGGCATTACTGTTGAGTCCATATCGTAAAAGTCTGTTTGCAAAGCCTGCGCCGAAATTGCGACTGAATTACCAAAGAATCCACAGTGAAATGTACCGAATACAAAACAATAATGCTCAACTGAGACATTCACATTGTTGAAAATAAATAACCACATTAGGATCCTTTGGAAGGTAATGTTATTTTTAGTCCAGTGATCCTGTATCACTCCTCTCCTCGTCATCTCACTAACACGCCAGTGGGCGGGGCCAAAGTTGTAATGATGAAGTCTCTGCAGAGACAGTCTTTCACGTATCTATAGATAGGCACATTCCACAACCAGTCGTTCTGTGGGCTTGGTTTCAATAAAAGCTGTTTTTGGACTAACAAGGACGTTTTCAGCTCTGAAACTTACAGGATATTCTTATAGTATGATGACCTCTTATATGTCAAAAACTCAAGGAAAAGTTGATTTCTCAATTCATGACCCCTTTAAGATAAACAATGCGAGTCTTTGAATTGTGCAAAAACCTGATCTCTGTGGAGGAGTGTAGAAAGTGTGCAGTTCAAAATCATGTTGTTTTTTTTTTTTTGTATTTGTCACGTTTTTTGGTCATTAATGCATTTTAATATTTGAACCGAATAAAATACAACCATATTTATTTTTTTTTTATATAAATTACACATTTCAGCTTCTGAATAATCTCTGTATTGGTCATCACACAAAAGCATCTGCAATGTTTTAATTAGTTTACATGGTTATGAAAATAAAACCTAAAAATAACCTGCAAGGGAACGTTCTGGAAAGGTTCTCTTTAGGTTATAAAAAAAATAACCTATAGAGAACCTTCCTAGAACGTTCTTATTTGGTTCCCAAAAAATAACCAACTGGGAAACTCATGGGAATGTTACGCAGTGTATGTTCTCGCTAAATTGCTCCCAAATGTACAAACCCGATTCCAAAAAAGTTGGGACAGAATGCAATAATGTGGAAGTTTCAAATTTCAATATTTTATTCAGAATACAACATAGATGACATATCAAATGTTTAAACTGAGAAAATGTATCATTTTAAGGGAAAAATAAGTTGATTTTAAATTTCATGGCATCAACACATCTCAAAAAAGTTGGGACAAGGCCATGTTTACCACTGTGTGGCATCCCCTCTTCTTTTTATAACAGTCTGCAAACGTCTGGGGACTGAGGAGACAAGTTGCTCAAGTTTAGGAATAGGAATGTTGTCCCATTCTTGTCTAATACAGGCTTCTAGTTGCTCAACTGTCTTAGGTCTTCTTTGTCGCATCTTCCTCTTTATGATGCGCCAAATGTTTTCTATGGGTGAAAGATCTGGACTGCAGGCTGGCCATTTCAGTACCCGGATCCTTCTTCTATGCAGCCATGATGTTGTAATTGATGCAGTATGTGGTCTGGCATTGTCATGTTGGAAAATGCAAGGTCTTCCCTGAAAGAGATGACGTCTGGATGGGAGCATATGTTGTTCTAGAACTTGGATATACCTTTCAGCATTGATGGTGCCTTTCCAGATGTGTAAGCTGCCCATGCCACACGCACTCATGCAACCCCATACCATCAGAGATGCAGGCTTCTGAACTGAGCGCTGATAACAACTTGGGTTGTCCTTGTCCTCTTTAGTCCGGATGACATGGCGTCCCAGTTTTCCAAAAAGAACTTTTGATTCGTCTGACCACAGAACAGTTTTCCACTTTGCCACAGTCCATTTTAAATGAGCCTTGGCCCAGAGAAAACGCCTGCGCTTCTGGATCATGTTTAGATATGGCTTCTTTTTTGACCTATAGAGTTTTAGCCGGCAACGGCGAATGGCACGGTGGATTGTGTTCACCGACAATGTTTTCTGGAAGTATTCCTGAGCCCATGTTGTGATTTCCATTACAGTAGCATTCCTGTATGTGATGCAGTGCCGTCTAAGGGCCCGAAGATCACGGGCATCCAGTATGGTTTTCCGGCCTTGACCCTTACGCACAGAGATTGTTCCAGATTCTCTGAATCTTTGGATGATATTATGCACTGTAGATGATGATAACTTCAAACTCTTTGCAATTTTTCTCTGAGAAACTCCTTTCTGATATTGCTCCACTATTTTTCGCCGCAGCATTGGGGGAATTGGTGATCCTTTGCCCATCTTGACTTCTGAGAGACACTGCCACTCTGAGAGGCTCTTTTTATACCCAATCATGTTGCCAATTGACCTAATAAGTTGCAAATTGGTCCTCCAGCTGTTCCTTATATGTACATTTAACTTTTCCGGCCTCTTATTGCTACCTGTCCCAACTTTTTTGGAATGTGTAGCTCTCATGAAATCCAAAATGAGCCAATATTTGGCATGACATTTCAAAATGTCTCACTTTCAACATTTGATATGTTATCTATATTCTATTGTGAATAAAATATAAGTTTATGAGATTTGTAAATTATTGCATTCTTTTTTTATTCACAATTTGTACAGTGTCCCAACTTTTTTGGAATCGGGTTTGTAAGATTGTTGCCTATCATAATAGTAGAATAATTACCCCTTAGTTCTAAAATACTTACAGTATAAGTAATTTGGGTAACACTTTAGAATACTGTTCCGTCATTAATAAATAACTACACATGAACAAAATGAGTAATGCATTATTAACACTCTAGTAACTACTAATTAACTAATAAGAAACTCAAATTAACGAATTAGTAAGTAATAGTGCTTAGTCGAATGTGGAAGTTCACTATTAGCAAATCAATAACTACTATTTTTTTCACACCTTCCAGAGGACTACTAAGAACTACTTATACAGATTCATAATTAACATGAATAATGCATAATGTATAATTAATTATAAAGTGAAGGTCATAGTTTCCCGCTATTAATGACTCAAGTATTACCAAATCCTTTAGAAGTAATTACTAATTATTTGGATCAGTATTCTAAAGTGAAAAACATGATAACTCTCTAGTAATTACTGAAGTCATTGTAAGCTTTTGAGGTTTTTGTACGCTTTTGTATAGTAATGCTTCTGACGGATTTGGTAACACTTGAGTCATTACTAATGGGTTATTATGACCTTCACTTTAGACAATTATACATTATGCATCATTCATGTTAATTATGAATCTGTATATAGTAGTTCTTAGTAGTCCTCTGGGAGGTGTGAAAAAATTTTAGTTACTGATTAGCTAATAGTGAACTACCATCTTCAGCTAAGCACTATTACTTACTAATTCGTTAATTAGAATTTCTTGTTAGTTAATAATAGTTACTAGAGTGTTAATAATGCATTACTCATTTGTTCCTGTGTAGTTAATCAATAATGACGGAACAGTATTCTAAAGTGTTACCGTAATTTGTTAATTTTCCTGGTTGTTACCCCTTTATTCCCCAAACTTTACATATTGTTCCCTTATACCTACACCTACGTACTTTATAGGTACACTATAATTACAGAAAGTTATGCTGTAAATTCGTTTTACTTACACAGTACTTTTTGCCCAATTAAACATTAGATAAACAATGGTTTGCTCTTGATGTAAAGCGTTAACAACAATCATCAGGCCGCTGGCGCCCTCTGCTGGCATTTGTTATACATTATATACATATTTTTATTATTTATAAATTTCTTAATGTAGCCTATTTTAATAGTGTTGTTCACTAAAATAAATAAATAAAAAAGGTAATTGTGACTTTTATCTCACAATTCTCACTTTTATTTCTCACAATTGAGTTTAGCATATCACACAATTCTGAGAACAAAAGTGATAATTGCGAGATATAAACTCACAATTGCGGGTTATAAAGTCAGAATTGTGTGATAGGATAAACTTGCAATTCTGAGAAAAAAAAAATCATAATTGCGAGTTTATATCTCTCAATTCTGACTTTATAGCTAAATGTCAGCTGACAAAAAAGTTGGGAAATCCCTGCATTGCATGTAAATATGAAATGACGTGAATTCATACATTTGCATGTGTTTGAAAGACAAAAGCCTTCCTAATAATTAATGTGTTAATCAGGTGTTGATTAGATATGCAATGTCGAGAAACCGCTTGTTAAAAGTGAAATGATTTCTGTAAATCCAGTGATCAAATGCTGTGTGTCTTCAATTGCGAGAAAAAAAAAACAAATCTGAATTGTGAGATAAAAAGTCAGAATTGCAAGTTTATATCTCTCAATTCTGACTTTATAACTTGCAATTGCAAGTTTATATCTTGCAATAGTGTGTCTAAAGATGTAACTGATTATTTTTTGCTTTTAAAGCATCATATAGGGATTTAAAATTTTGTAAAGATGTTAAGCATTGAAAGCCTTATGTTTGGCTGCTTGTCCTAGAGAAGACTCCTGATAACACAATTAAACTACTGGGTGAAAAAAAACTATTTGCTCTAATTATGAACAATCTTTATTTAAAATGAAAAAAAAAAAAAAAAATCAAATTACAAGTGAATTGAATGTTTAATGAACATTACAATAAAATTGTATTATTTTTGCATTTTATACATAAAACACTGTTTATACATCATGCAATTTGCTTTTAAGTTATCACAAGATAACCGCATAACACTAAAGTGAAAAAATAAAAAGTAACAGCAAAATTATAAAATGACTGAATCACTGTGATAAACAAAAGTAAAATCAATTCTGCTTTTGTTATACTCACAAATGCAACATGTAAATTATGCATATTCCTTTTTAAAGTAATAAAAGTATAATAAAGTAGCTAATAAAGTAATAAAAATCAATCAGAAAAGACTAAATAAATGAGATCATATCTTCACTACACTGAGTGCGTTTGTTGTGTCTGAGGGGATCGTGACGCTTGTGTTCCCTCCTCAGAGAAAGCCCTTTCAAAAACACGTCTTAGAGAAAGTTTAGCCTTGCTTTTAAAATCATGCCCCATGAAAACATACAGAATGGGGTTCAGGCAGCTGTTGACATACGCCAAAGAAATGGCTAACGGATTCACTGCCAAAGCCACCAAGACACTTGATTTCTCGTTGTATATGATTATCAAATGCACTATGTGATACGGCATCCAGCACAGAAAAAAGGCCACAATAAGAGCCAACATGATGTGAAACGCTCGTCCAGAGTGAAAGTGACTCCTGCCTAACTTGTGTGCGATGAATCCATAGCATGTTGTGATGCATATGAGAGGAATCAAAAAACCAAACACAAATATGATGATGCTTAAACTTTTCTCAAATTTATGAATTAAGCAGTAGTTTGTGTCATCTTTGGGGCTCTTTCTTAACATAAAAGGCAGACTAAGAACTAAAGCCAGAACCCAGGCTGCTACAGAGGACAGTTGTGCAATTAACAGGCTTCGATGATTTTTAGCCCAAACCGGTGTGATGACCTGAGTAAACCGATCCAGACTAATCAAGCTCAAGGTGAAAACACTGACAAACATGGTGATGAGCATAATGAAGGGGAGAATCTTGCACATGAAGACAGATCCATAGGGCCAGTTTTCTCCAAAAAAGCTTTCTGTCACATAGTAAAGAGTTGAAAGGCAACAAAAGAGGTCGGCAATCGCTAGATTGAGATACCCTACTGTATTAACAGTCCTCTTGATCTTCATTCCAGCAACATACACAACAAAGGCATTTCCAGGAACACCAAGGATCAAGGTCAGGTGGTAGAAGACCAGAGAACTCACTATCATAGATTTCCTCAGCTTTAAATTAAAACAATCCAGACAATCCTCTTCATTTTCATCTTTATAGAAATAATCAGTGTAATCATAATAATAGTAATCGTCTGTATACGTCTGATTCATTTTGCTTGAGCTGATGCTGTCCAAACTGCTGTTTATCCTGTAAATATCACATATTACCAGTGTAAAACATTTATTTCAGAGACTTACAAATAAGGAAAATAACAACAATTTGACAGAGGAAACACTATTCAATATTATTAAACAATGAAATTTATATTTCAAAATATAATACATTTAATTCAAATCATTAACTATGCCATCACCTACGTCAATGTTAATATGTTTATATGGTTTGAATCATACTTGAGTTTTACATACCAGATATTAATGCCTTACAAAACTTGTTCTCACCTCACCAGCTGCTCTGTACTTTCTAGCGATACGTACTCTGCTTATCACTTTAAGGGAGAATCACAAGAAATGGAAGGAAGTTCTACTGATTTGATGAAAAAAACTCTTACGGTAATTGTATTAATACAAGACTTCTGAGGAAACATTTAATGATGCAATCTTCCACACTCTCTGTTTCCTCTTTTAAAGAGTGGTAAAAGAAATCACAAGAGAAGCACAGAGTAATTACAGCGGTGGATATCCACAACTTGTTTGAAATCTGCCTTACATAAGTTCATAATGTTCATTCATTATATTATATTGTATACTGTAATGTAATATAGTATATAATATGTATTTATAGTATAAAGAGCTGGACAAGGATACATTATATAAATGATTAATCAGTTGAGATTGTCAATGTAGTATGGTTTTAATGAGTATCCACTATATTGCCAAAAGTATTGGGACACCCTTCCAAATCATTTAATTCAGTGTCGGATGCAGTGGTGTAAAGCACGCCGCCACTGGACTCTAGAGCAGTGGAGACGTGTTCTCTAGAGTGATGAATCACGCTTCTCTGTCTGGCAATCTGATGGACGAGTCTGGGTTTGGAGGTTGCCAGGAGAACGGTACTTGCCTGACTGCATTCCAGTGAAAGGAGCTCTTAATGCTTCAGCATTAGGGCTGGGACAATAAATCGATGCATCGCAAAACGAGAAATTATTCTGGATCGATTTTGAGATTTTCCGAATGCATCGCGATTCTCTCTCGAATCAATTCTGAGCTTAGTTTTTAACAGCAGATGGCACTACGTGCTTTAGAAAAAGCCATATTGGCTCTGCTTGTTTCCAATCCATTACACACACCACTTGAACCTTCTATAAAATAATAATTCATAAAGTTCAAAAAGGTTGAAGCGAATTACAAGGGTGTTTGCAGTGGGCTGTTTACATTAATAAAAGCATTCTGAGGTGCTAGTATATTCTCAGCCGAACGCACAAGCGATCTTCAGCACTCTTCTTTGTGAGTATTTGAGCGTGCGGTTAACAACTAGCCTAGAGCTCATCTGCTGTTAAAAACTAAGCTCAGAATCGATTTGAGAATCGCGATGCATTCGGAAAATCTCAGAAACGATCCACGAATTGTGATGCATCGATTTATTGTCCCAGCCCTATTCAGCATACCAAAACATTTTGGACAATTTCATGCTCCCAACTTTGTGGAAACAGTTTGGGGATGGCCCCTTCCTGTTCCAACATGACTGCGCACCAGTGCACAAAGCAAGGTCCAAAAAGACATGGATGAGCGAGTTTGGTGTGGAGGAACTTGACTGGCCTGCACAGAGTCCTGACCTCAACCCGATAGAACACCTTTGGGATGAATTAGAGCGGAGACTGTGAGCCAGGCCTTCTCATACAACATCAGTGCCTGACCTCATAAATGCACTTCTAGAAGACCTTGTGGAAAGCCTTCCCAGAAGAGTTGAAGCTGTTATAGCTACAAAGGTTGGGCCAACTCCATATTAAACAGACAGATTAACAATGGGATGTCATTAAAGTTCATGTGCATAAAGGCAGACATCCCAAAACTTTTGGCAATATAGTGTATGTAAGCAGGTAAAGCTGTATGTATAATAGTTGTAATGCTGCCATTTCCACAACAAATGATTTCATTATTTACAACATTATTACCTGTAATCCATAGCCTCAGGCAAACGGTCCGGAGTGATGTCCTGTTCTCAAATGATTAGATAGAATGATTGATTTAGATTAACCTGTTCACCAAATCGGACTGAACCGCCTGAAACAGTTTGCAGCTCGAGCAGCACAGATCTACAAGTTACTCAATCAAAACTTTCTTTGGGACCTGCCCGACAGTCACTCCAGTTACTCCAACAGTTCACTGTGTGTGGTGTGTGAGCCAAGCACTTGAATGAAGGGGCAAAATTAGTTTTTGTGGTTTCTCATTGGCTATGTCCGAAATCGCCCCTATACCCTTAAATAGGGCACTATTTGAGGGGACAGCCATTTGTAGTGGTGTCCGAAACCATAGTGTATGTTATCGAGTGCACTCATACATCCCATAATGCAATAACACAATAACAGTGTACAACCGTCTAGAGAATACCCATAATGCACTGTAAGGGCCATGCCGAATGAAGATGGTGCCTGCAGCTGAATAAGCCATCCATCCATCCATTTTCCAAACCACTTGTCCAATGTGGGTACAGTATAGTTGTTACAGACACTCCAGGCTCCACCATCACCCAATCACAGCGCACTCCTTCACCCGAATACTGATCACGCACACCTGCACCCCATCAGCACAGCAATCACCAGCAGCATAAAAGACACACTCACTCACACAGTCATCATCCAGTCTCGTTAGCATCAAGACTTACCTTTATGCTCACCTCTAGGACTGCTTCAAGCTACTTACCTGTCTCCAGTGTGTCTCCAAGTCTCCTTCGTTGTTCTTTGTCTCGTCTGAGTTCTCCTGTGTCTTCTCTGCTCCAGTCAGTCTCCAGCCTGCTATATCTGCAAAGGACAAGGACAGTATCACTCAGTCATCCATATCAGTTACCTGGCAATTCCACGTTCACTCACCTGCACTGCTATTTACTCTTCTGGTTGTTCAATAAACATCCGCTACCTGCATCCCTTTGTCTCTGTCCTTTCTGTATTGTAACAATAGTATCATACAGGTATAAATTTCTTTTTAATTGATTATTATGTAGTTTAATTAAGGTTCATGCTAGTTTCCATGACAGAGTTCAAGGTAAATATTTTCATTACTACTGGAGCTGCCAGTTTGCTAAGTTTTCAGATGATTATTAAATAGCAAGCATAAACTATGCAAAAGCAGCTGTATATATATATATATATTTGTGCTGAATATTAATAGTCTCCCTCTCTATTATCTCGTTTCCACTGAGCAGTGCGGTACGGTTCAGTACAGTACAGTTCGATTCGGGACCGCAAACCCTGATTCGGCTTGCGTTTCCACTGCCAACTGTACCTTTATGATAGGCGTGGTGTAGCGATCAACATCATTCTCGCACGAAGAAGAAAGCGGTACAGTAAACAACAATGGACGACATACAGCAGATCTTGTTCTTGCTTCTCGCCATTGGGCTGTTTGTCACAAGAAGAAGACACGCTTTGTTTGGCTGCATAGAAAAACACAGCCGAAAAGCATGCGCAAGTGGCCATTCTCTGTCAACCAATCAACGTTCTGCAGTGAGTCTAGCTCCACCCTTTATTACCGGAATACTGTGCTAGGTACCCCAACGGAAGGGTGCCAAAAAAGTGGTACGGTACGGTTCGGAATTAGGGTACCATTCACTACTTCTGACAAGGGAAATGGCAAAAATTATGTACCATACTGAACTGTACTGAACCGTACCACTTGGTGGAAATGAGCCATAATGCGTCCCGTCTGTTTGGCGCGTTTGTTTTAACTTTCCTGCAGCAGCTCACTCTGTTTCCTCCACTGTTTTTATGTTCATTTTGTCCATAGAAATGTCTTATTCAGTGTTGTAATTTGACGCGACTGGCGGAAGTTTTCCATGCACCGTGGGCAGATGTGACTATAATGAAATTCATTGTCAATGATTTTCATTATCGATTATTATCGATTAGTTGTTGCAGCCCGACAGGATTATGTTGTGTTTTGTGTTAGTTTTATTCCTGTGTGTTTGTTTCTTGTGCTTCAGTTCAGTTTAGTTCTAATTAACTCCTAGTTAGTCTCCTTGGTGACTGATTATGTTCAGCTGTCTGTCATTAAGTTTCCCTGTGTATTTACACTCCCTGTCTCATTCAGTTCATTGTCGGTTCTCGTCTGTATGTGAGTAGTTTATGTTATGTGGTTATGCTCTATGCCTTCGTCTATGTATTCTCTTTGTGTTCGTTAAAGAAGTTAGTATTTAATCTTCATCATCATGATTCAGTTAACTACCTCGTCAGTCGCCTACACATTCCCGCATAAACGCTCCCGATAAATTACATGTTATTAAAGTAGCCTATCAATATTCACAAACCACTTTTAACAGAAAAGCAATAGGCTGCTGCGTGCATAGAACGGGAGATTTATACAAAGTTGAAAAACATTAGCAGTTGTGAAGTTTTAAATAAAATGTTCATAAATAAAAACTGTTATTTTTGGGAATAAAAATTATTATTATTATTATTATAAATAACACCCATTACCATCCAGATGGACTACACGTTGTTTTATTAATATAATTGATGCATAAACAACAATCAGAATGGTAAAAAGAGAGAAAAAATACAACCGATATAGCAAGCAATAATCTTGGACAGCTTGTCTAAGATTATTTGAGAGTAAAATAACCTGTTGTAAAGCACCGCTCACTGTTTAGCACTTCAGCAGACACTCGACCACGCTCATGTTACGGTGCACAAGCGCCAGGCACGTTCTCTGCACAAGCGCCAGGCACGTTCTCTGCGAGACGTTCTAACCATAAATATCTATGGTTCTAATAATGTACTGGTCTAACAGAACAGTCACTGACAGACGCGCGTAATCATTTCTCTGTTCTTGCTCCCCTTCATCTGCCAGTAAATGCCTCGCTCTAATAGCTCTGCCTGTGCCATGTTTCCAACACCTGTTCCCGCCTTAATGCAGTGATTGACAGGGCGGGGCGGAGACTTGATCGGCTCGGATTGCATTTTCAATTCCACATTGAATTTTGCTACATTCACTGCGGGACATTTAATGAAAATGCAATCGCAAGTATCTTAACTGTGAGTGTAAATGCAATTAAGAAAAATAACATTTAAATGATCATTTTGCTACAATTTTTGCTTGAACATGTTAAACACATCTAATCATTGCAACTTATAAAGCATTAAAATATATGTTTAAATTATATGTTAAAACTAGTGTAGGAAATAGCAAATGTAAATTAAATTATTCCATTTGAATTATCATTTTGCTAGAAATGTTGCACACATGGTATGTAAAATGTAAATTTAAATACTGAAATGCATTGCCATTTTACATATTGCATTGCCATTTTGCATACTGCATTGCAAATTGAATATTGCTACCCATATGCTTCCATAGATCAATTTCTTTGTTGGAAATGTTTAAATGTAATACATAATCAACTATAGCCTACTGACATTTCTCTGACATCATTTGTCACATACGCACTTGCATAAAATGGCGGAGGGAGGCGAAACATAAAAGCGAGTAATAAAAATACACCCACTATTTTAAAGGTTTAGTGTGTACATTTTAGTGGCATCTCAAACATGCCGGTGCAAAATGGCGACTTCACTGTAAGGGGACCCCCGGTGTATGTAGATAGAAATGGCACATTCTAAGGCAATAAAAACATAACGGTTCATTATGTAAGGTCTTTATACTGAAAACATAGTTATGTATAATATATTGCATTTCTGTCAATAGATCCTCCTAAATATTACACAGTGCACTATTAACATTTACACTGTGTGAGCATGTGCATGTGTGTGTGTGCGCGTGTGAGTGTGGGTGTGTGCGAGCGTGTGTGCGAGGCTGCATGCGTGTGCGTGCATGTGTGTGTGCGAGGCTGCATACGCGTGCGTGCGAGTGTGTGTGTGTGTGTGTGTGTGTATGCAAGACTCCTATGTGCTCTAACACAATAACTCTTCCTCTTCTCTAAAGCAGCCCAACATGGCTTCACCCCCTTTGCTGCGTGTTCCCGGGGGTAGGGTTTATGTAAATTTTAGGGTTTGAGATGTCACTAACCCATGAAGAAGCTCGTTGTAGTCCCTACCAGCTGTTTGTTGTAGTTCTTAAAAAGCAATTTCTGTAAAAGAAAATATCTCCCTTTGCATTGAACTTTGAGCGTCGTAACTTTGCAGATGTTGTTTATGCTCAAACAGTAACATTACACACTAACTAAAGTTTAAAAAGTGAAATCATAATCAAGGACCCCTTTAATGCTATATGCTTTTTCTGAGAAAGACAATATGCATAATTTTTCATGGTTGCTCACTTTCTGTTCAACTCTGTCATACTTCCCTCTTTAAAAATAACAGTTTGCTCTTTCTTACATCATATGAGACATGACATTATAAATATTTTGCATCACATGGTTTTTTTTGCATCACAACTCATGTAAGCACTCAGTTTTTCATTGTTTACTTATATTGGCCTTGTCAAGCTCAGTAATATGAATATGAATAAATTACACAAATTTTTTTTTACTACAATATTACTACAATACACTATTTTCACTATAAAATATGTGCAAAAGTAATACTGCTCACACTGAAAATGCATTTGGCATGCAAACCTTAAAATCTGTCATCTGTCATTTAACAGGCGCTTGTTACAGAGTTCCCGTTCAAGGGAACTCGCGCTGCGTCACCGCTGCGGGAACGCCTCTGCGTGATTGCATCGTGAAGCACGTGTGTAACCAGTCCAATAGCAAGACGGAACGTCATAGGCGGGTGACGTCATGGACCCGGAAACTATAAGGCACCCGTGAACACAAACAGAAACTAGCTTCTGTGCCTTCAGTAGTGCTCTGTGTATTTTGTCCGTCAGTTCTGGTGTTTTTGTCCCTCTGTTTGAAAGGAGTTTCACCTCATACAAAAAAAAACAAAAAAAACATTTACACTGACAAAGCAGACACATTTAAGTTAAATATGGCGAGCGAACAACCACATACCTCTCTGTTCAATAAATGTGTTCATCCCTGCCCACGCTACATCACGGGTGGGGATACACAACATGTGTGTTGTTTGCATTGGAGTGCAGCATGCCCAGGCGGCTCTCGAGGGGGCTGCCTGCGAGCATTGTGAGTGTTTGCTGTTGAGAACGCTGCGCTCCCGCCGAGCGCTCTTTGAGGAGGGCGCTTCGGCTCGCGTTCCCCTGTGGCTCTGGTCCCGCTGCTGCCGAGGCAGAGCGTCGACTGCAGTCATGGGGATCGCAAATGGATCTGACAGCGGGGTTAGAGACGGGCTCTGCCTTATCTCTGCCCTTACCTGCCAGATCCAGTGCCTCCATTCAGGGTTTAGAAGCCCGCGCTGCGGTTTCTTCCGCCCCGATGGAGGCATCGATACAACAGCTATCTAGCTCCGAGGAGTTAGATGTTGTTAGTATCGAGGCAGGTGGAATCGGGGACTTGCCACTCCGTTCCCCTGCTAGTGAGGAGCTTGTGGAAGTGTTGAGCAGAGCGGTGGCCAGGCTCAGTTTGGACTGGCCACAAGAATCACATGAACGCCCCCGTCCATAAAAAGCAGATTGGACGAGCGTTTTCTTCTCGCGCACTCTGCTCAGCCTCCACGTCGGGGCTTACCGTTCTTTCCCGACCTCCACACCGAGGTGCATTTTCAGCCCACAAACAAGGCATGGTTATGGTCCGATGCCAAGGGAGGAGGAGACACTTTCGAGCCATCTCTCTCCCGAATCGGCATCGTTCATCAAAGCCCAGACATTGCCCACCAAGCCACTTAGAGCAACATCAGCGCTGGTGGGCAAAGCGTACTCGGCTATCGTGCAGGCATACCAGACTGACCTGCTTAAGGATGTGGGGGAGAGTGAGGAGATCGGAGCGGACGTTGTTCGCGAGCTCCGGTCTTCAGCTGATTTAGCTCTCCGTGCCACCAAGGAGACGGCCAGATCTGTGGACCGTTCTATGGCAGCCCTGGTGGCCACGGAGAGGCATTTATGGCTGAACCTCACAGATATCAAAGAAAGAGACAAAAGTTTTCTGTTGGATGCGCCGCTGTCTCCAGAGGGTCTGGTTTCTGGAGTCCAAAAAACAGGCAGCGGCGCTCCAGCAGTTCCTTCCCCGTAAACCCCAGACTCCGTCTGCTGCTGGGCGGGAGGATGGTTCGCGCCCTCTGAGGAGGGCCACAGCGCAGTCGGGCCAGTCGTTCCCTGCCGGTTCGCCGCTTTAGGGCGCTGCGCTCGCTGTGCAGAGTACATCAGAGGCCAGCCTCGAGAGGCTGGTACCCTTAGTAGATTTTTTGGCAAAGTGGGAGAATCTTCCAAATATATCGCGTTGGGTCCTGCACATTATAAAAAAGGGGTACGCCATTCAGTTCAGGTGTCGTCCGCCCAGTTTCAACGGGGTTCTGCCCACGATGGTGGGCCCCGAGCAGGCTCTGGTTATGACTCGTTCTTTTGCCAGCACAGAGAACTACTTATTTGGGGGTCATTTGGGATTCGATCACCATGCGGGCTCGTTTGTCAGAGCCTTGGGTGGGGTCAATCCTCTCAGCGGTGAAAGGGGTGAAGCTAGACCAGCCGCTCACTGTCAAACAGTATCAGAGACTGTTGGGTCTGATGGCAGCAGCGTCCACCGTGATTCCTTGCGGCCTGTTGTACATGAGACCGTTGCAGTGGTGGCTCAAGACCAGGGGGTTTTCTCTGAGGGGAAATCCTTTTCGCATCATCAAGGTCACGTGGCGATGCCTTCGTGCATTGGTGATGTGGAAACACTGGTTCAAGGCCCAGTGTTAGGAGCTCCGTGACGTTGAGTCACTCTACCAACGGATGCTTCTCTCACGGGCTGGCGACCATGAGTGGTTGCTCGGCCCGGGGCCTATGGAAGGACCATCACCGCTCCTGGCATATACATTGTCTGGAAATGATGGCGGTGTTTCAGACTTCCTGCCAGAACTCAGGGGCCATCATGTGTTAGTTCGCACAGACAACACATCGGTGGTCTCTTACATAAACCATCGGGGGGGGTTGAGATCGTGCCCGCTTTACAAGCTGGCTCGTCAGGTCCTCCTGTGGGCCCAAGGGAAACTGTGCTCAATCAGGGCGGTTTATATCCCAGGGTATTTAAATGTGGAAGCAGACATCCTGTCGAGACAGGGGCCAAGGCCCAGGGAATGGAGACTCCACACCGAGGTGGTGGAGCTCCTGTAGGAGAATTTTGGCAGAGCGGAAGTCGATCTGTTCGCATCATCAGAAACGGCTCACTGTCATCTGTGGTTCTCCCTAACGTATCCAGCTCCCTTGGGACTGGATGCTATGGTACAGGAGTGGCCGAGGCTGCCTCTGTACGCATTTCCCCCGATCGCTCTGCTTCCGGTAGTTCTAGAGAGAGTGCGCTGGGACGGGGCCCATCTGTTGCTAGTAGCCCCATTCTGGCCGGTCCGAGTTTGGTTCTCGGACTTAGTGTCTCTCCTCGACGGCTCTCCGATGGAGATTCCGGTCAGGAGGGACCTACTCTCTCAGGCGAGGGGAGCAATCCTGCACCCTCACCCAGAGCTGTGGAAACTGTGGGCTTGGCCTCTGAGGGAGCCCAGCTCATGAGTTCAGGTCTCTCAACTGAGGTTGTGGAGACCATTCTACAGTCTAGAGCTCCCTCCACGAGGAAACTTTATGCCTTGAAGTGGAAACTTTTCACTTCATGGTGTGGGGATCACCAGTGGGACCCAGTTAACTGCCCAGTGGGTGCAGTGCTGGACTTCCTGCAGGAGAGATTCTCCACAGGGTTAGCTCCCTCCACAATAAAGGTGTATGTGGCGGCCTTAGCAGCTTACCACACTCCTTTCGGTGGAGTTTCTTTGGGGCGACACCCGCTTATTACTTGTTTCCTTCGTGGTACGTGAGACTTAGACCAGCGGTTCGCACCAGGGTGCCGGCGTGGGACTTGGCCATTGTGCTACAGGGCCTGTCTATGGCTCCGTTTGAGCCTATTGAAGAGGTTCCTGAGAAGTTTCTCACCTTAAAAGCATTATTTTTGCTCGCTATCTCGTCTCTAAAAAGAATTGGAGACATTCAAGCTTTATCTGTGGCACCCTCGTGCTTGGAATTTGCGCCCGGCATGGTTAAGGCTTTCTTATTTCCCAGACCTGGTTATATTCCCAAGGTCCCTACTAATGTTGTAGGACCTGTCATACTGCAGGCCTTTTGTCCTCCTCCCTTTCGGACGTCGGACCAGGAAACACTCAATCTGCTCTGCCCGGTTCGGGCTCTAGATGCTTATGTCCACAGAGCTGCCTTGTGGAGGAAAACTGAACAGCTGTTCGTGTTTCGGGCCACCCTTGAGAGGGGGTCCAGCATCCAAGCAGAGAATGAGCAAGTGGGTGGTCGAGGCCATCTCACTTGCCTATGAGACGGCCGGTCAGCCTTCACCTTTGGCTGTACGGGCCCACTCTACTAGGAGTATGGCGGCTTCTAAAGCTTTGTTATCAGGGGCATCCCTGCAAGAAGTTTGTGATGCGGCGGGGTGGTCCTCGCCGCACACTTTTGTGAGGTTTTACGAGCTTGACCTCAATGCCACCCCTGGAGCTAGGGTGCTCGTTCCGTAGCCAGAATGACGGATCGGCATCTGGCTCGTATGAGGGCGTGGGGATTGTGGGGACTGCAGCGCGAGTTCCCTTGAAAGGGAATGTCTCGGTTACGTATGTAACCTTAGTTCCCTGAATAGGGAACGAGACGCTGCGTCACCCGGCCATACTCCCTGCATGCCCGTGAGGATTTTCAGAAGCTAGTTTCTGTTTGTGTTCATGGGTGCCTTATAGTTTCCGGGTCCATGACGTCACCTGCCTATGACTTTCCGTCTTGCTATTGGACTGGTTACACATGTGCTTCACGACGCAATCACGCAGAGGCGTTCCCGCAGCGGTGACGCAGCGTCTTGTTCCCTATTCAGGGAACTAAGGTTACATACATAACCGAGACGTTTATTAGTAATTGCCAGTTTTCTTAGTAATTGCCAGTATATGTGTGTGTCTAAAGATGTAACTGACGTAACATTCATGTACATTTACAACAATGCATTTGAAACCTTAAAATCTATCATCCGTCATTTAACTGACGAGTGTCTCCTGGAAAAAGAAACTAAGAAAAGAAAACACGAAAAAGAGGAATTTGTTACAAAGTTTCTTAGTAATTGCCAGCAAATGTGTGTGTCTAAAGATGTAACTGACGTAACATTAATTTACAATGCATTTGGAATCTGTCATCTGTCATTTTGACGGGCTACACTTGTCCTAATAAAATATAATATGAAAAAAACTATTTGCACTAATTATCTAGTCACAATCTTTATTTAAAATTAAAAATGTAAGTTCATATTTTTAAATGCTTTTATCCAAATCTCTGCTGTCATTTTCAATACAAATAAAGATTCCTGTGATGTCATTGTGGGTAATGAGATGACATGGTGAGAAATGAAATGTCTTGAGCAACAGAGAAACACATCCAGCTGACTAGAATAACTCTATAACAGTCACAGACAGGGCTTGTGGGTGGATTTCAGCAGTGGCGTAATGCAGTCACTCCCACACTTTGGCGGGTTGAATTTTATATATAATATATATATATATATATATACATTTTTCAATAAAGCTGCCTCTCAGTACTAAATTGAGTTCTTTTTTGCTGCTTATTGCACTTAAACCCTCAAATATACACAAAATAATGTCAAAGTATCTATGATGTTTAAAATGGCCGTATGTTGAAAAAGCATAGATTACACACACTCACTACAGACTCACCCCAAAGCGGAAGCGTTACGGTGCATTCACACCGGGCGTCGCCGTTAGCACTTACTTTGAATGGATGACACATGCGTTGCCGAACTGAATTGTGGGTTCCGTTGCGTTGCAAGGGCGTTGCTTGCGGCAGAAGTTGAGAAATTTCAAAAACTTTTCAAGTGCCAACACAGGCGTCAGTCAATCAGATCGCCTATGCAAATACCCTAGGGAAGATGCTTGCCAATTTCATTCATACAACACTGAAAATGTAATGTGAATGGCTGTTATCTCTATGATGGTCACATCAACACCAAGCTTCAGACACGCCCTCCATCAAGCGCCAACGCCCTGTGTGAATTCACGTGAGACTTTAGAGAGCCGCTCATGCTCGCTGCCAAAGTCATATGTGCAGAAAAGAAAATTGGGCAGAAATACACGCGGGCTGGCTGTCCATGTCTGTTCAGCAAAAACTGATGGTAAATAAAATATATCATAATGTTAAGAATAGTGCAAAGACCACCCCAGATAGCAAATGACATCTGGCCCACATCTCCCACATTCTTCTGGCCCACATACCCCATGGAATGACAGCGATGACTCAACTTAAGTGTGGCTGGCAATAGTATACATATCCGGGTCTCATCTGGGCCAAATATGGCACATATGGCCAGTGGCGGAACTAGACTTTTATACATGGGGTGGCCAAGGCTACTTTAGGGGGTCCATAGACTGTGAAAGAATATCATGTGTAATACTTATTTGTTTTCCATTGTTTTGACCCATGTAACATCACATTCTAATAAATAAGCTACCAAAATAGATACCAGTGAAATTCCACAATTCTCGATTCCAACTGATATTCCACAGTAACAAGCCTAATAATATAAATTTAAAACATTATTGAATACAAGTGAACAGTCAGCAATAAAATAAGAACAGTTCTAAGAATTAAGTGCTTAAAGTTTCAGGTCTAACAGTAATTCGGGTACAGAAATCCTAATAATCAAATGTAAAATAACATTGCATAATCTTCACTGTATAATTTAAATATAGATTAATGCATGTTAAAACTAGCTACAAAAGTAATTCAGTCAAGATCAGTGGGTGATTTTTTTTCTTTAATGACATATGGCAGGAGGTAGGCTATAGGCTGCGGTCACTTTAAGACCAAATGCACAATATTGAATCCAGTATTGACACGCATTGTCAACTGCTTACATTCGGTTAAGACGTAGCCGACTGTGTTTACTATGATACTCGCCAAGACGGCTATTTTTTGTCATACTTTTATGTGTATTTGTCTGTTCAAGTGCAAGACGTGCTCTCTGTGCACGCGTTATGGATGAAGCGCCATATGCCACGCACCAGACGCATCGCGTTCTCATGTTCAAGGCGGCAAAGCAAAACAGTGAATCTAATCACCATACAGGCAAAAAGTTCACTTCAGGAATTAAAAAAGTGGCGTCGATGTGTTTTGCTGTAAAAACTGCGCAAAAGGAAACAGAAAGGGCAATCTATATTATATATTTCCATAGGCATAGACTTTACACAGAAAGAAAAATACTGAAAATTGTATATACACACTCTTCCAGCCTAGGGTG
This sequence comes from Coreius guichenoti, assembly GCA_039654105.1. Classification (NCBI taxonomy): domain Eukaryota; kingdom Metazoa; phylum Chordata; class Actinopteri; order Cypriniformes; family Gobionidae; genus Coreius; species Coreius guichenoti. The sequence continues at coordinate 29,918,152 of CM077181.1, forward strand.
AAGTCATTATACATTAACGTTTTGAGACAAATTGTGTCATTTAATGGAAAACTATGTGAATGGCGCGGCAGGATTTTGAACAAATCTGCGTTTGAGCGCGACCCCCTTTTTTTAATCGTCTGTTTGGCAACAAACGTTAATATTCTCTCAATATTCAACGTTAATACATGAACAACGTGCCGCGTCGCCGCACCTCAAAATAAATGCTTCTTTCAATATGAGGTGAAATAGAAGTAGCGATCTAAATTTTGGGGTGGCACCCTGGACACCCCTCTGGCTCCGCCACTGCATATGGCTCAGTTCTGGCAGCGGCAAAGGTCACATGGGCCACATCTGGGCCACATACAGCAAGCCACAACTCACACTCAAACCGGCTTATGACCTTTGCCGCTGCCAGCACTGAGCCATAAGTGCATTGATGGCCCAGATGAGCCCCGGATATGCATGCTATCTGGGATTTACATTAACACCCGCCATTTGCGGGTGGATTTCAGCTGTGACATGTAACACAGTCACGGCCAGTAGCCACTTTGGCGGGTTGAATTTTATTGTAGTCTTGTTAAAAGGCATCTGTTATAATCGCGTTGCGCATTATAAACAATCACTCGCGATTCTTTTGAGTTTATGAATACAGTGTCTACTAATCAGAGGCGTTCAGATTAGTCATTGCTAAAACGCTGGAGTTTTGTTCAGAGCGCGCTCTCACTCACTGAAATCTGCACTCTCATCTTAAACAACAAAGCAGAGATGTACATGCGATCTACGTAATAGATTCATTCGTCATACAGTGATTGACTGTTTTTGTTCAATTTCAGCAGCGAAAATAGTTTCAAACAAAGATCACAGCAGAACCATAGCGCATCTGATGTGACTGGCATAAAATTGGCTTGATGTTGGATGTTCGATATTCGCGAATTTAGGGACCGTCTCAAAAGTTAAACGACATTGGTGTACACGTTTATAACTTCGATAGCATTAAAAGAGCATGACTCACAGTACTGTAAAGTGTTCATCTAGGTGTCAGGTATGATGCACACCTTTTAGATTTTTGATATTTAATCAAATAAACTATCAAATCACATGAAAACATGGATATGTATTTCACTAGGCTACTGTATGGGCTCATACAGTACTTATGCTAGATTTAAATATGTCATAGCTAATAGAACACTGATGAGAATATTGCTTGAGAATTAATTATATTTACACCAAAAAATCTTTATTTTTTTCAGACAAGTAACTGTTTTCTCTGTCTAGATTAAGGAGCTTTACACACAACCGTCTCAGAGCTATTTGATGACCTGTCATGTTACATTTCATGCAGACTTGATTTGGGTGTGTACAGTGGTCATTTACATATAGCCAACAACAAAATTCCCAACAGCAAAATTTTGGCTAGTGAAAATGCTGAGTGGCTAGTAACTTTGGAAAACCACTAGCCACAGTGGCTGGTGAGCAAAAAAGTTAATGTCAAGCCCTGTTTACACCACTGCATCCGATGCAGCTGCTCGGCCATGGAAACCCATTCAATTAAGCTTTCCAATTTGTGTGGCCAATTAAGGCCACACAAAGTTTGGAGGTCTGTAGCTATTGACTCTGCAGAAAGTTAGCGACATCTGCGCACTGTGCGCCTCAGCATGCGCTGACCCCACTCTGTGATTTTACGTGGCCTACCACTTCATGGCTGAGTTGTTGTTGTTCCCAATTGCTTCCACTTCGTTATAATACCACTAACAGTTGACCGTGGAATATTTAGTAGTGAGGAAATTTCACGAATGGACTTATTGCACAGGTGGCAACCTATCACGGTGCCATGCTTGAATTCGCTGAGCTCCTGAGAGCGACCCATTCTTTCACAAATGTTTGTAGAAGCAGTCTGCATGCCTAGATGCTTGATTTTATACACCTGTGGCCATGAAAGTGATTGGAACACCTGAATTCAATGATTTGAAGGGGGGGGGGGATGGGTCCCAATACTTTTGGCAATATAGCGTTAGCAGCACAGTGATACATATTTTGTTCATTGCATACTTACATTATTCCAAATGTTTCCAACAATGTTTATATCCAGAGACTGTAACCAGTGTAGCGGCCCGTGTCATTGCATCGCCTATCAGTGACTTAATCTCGATACAGCCCTACTTCCGTAAAAGCCATTGAAACACCAAAGACGCTTTAGTATATTTAATTAGACAGGTGAGCTGTTTGGATACCTTTATCCACCGAAAACTAATCATTGTTATATAGCTCAACATGGTAAGTCTTAAGGTTGTTTCTTGTTTTCTTGATTTTGTACCATGCCTCAGAGAAAACACTATTCTGTCAAGTGGCTAACATAGCAAAATCAGAAAGAGCTTTATTTGTAGTAACAGTAATACAGCATTTTCTCCACCATACAACAGGCCTATATTTTAGAATTAACTGCATTTTAGTCATTTATTCATATGATATTCTAATATCGATCTAGCTTCCTACAGTGTGTAACAGGTGTCTCATACCAGCCACCGAGCGAACGCACAGAGTAACATAACTTTTAACACAGTCAAATGTTTTTTTAGTATGATTAGTATGACAAAATTTAATTCGTCAAAGAAAGTGACCTGTTTGAGTAGTAATTCAGCTCTCTATTACATTGGAATGAGATACAATAATGTGAATTTAAGTGATCAAACATAACTCTAACAAAGTTCAAGGAAGAACTAGGAGGGAACCCGGAAAACGTTAAACGTAATTTAATTGTAATAGACAAACAACATAACGAAAGGAGCAGCAGCGGCCGACTACGGAATATAAGCATTAAAAAAAAGCAACATAAAATGCCCCAGGCTCTTGGTCTTGGTCTTCAAACTCATTTTAGGTTGAGGGCCAGATGGAAAAAATATGTAACCATGTGCGGGCCGAATTACATTTTTTTTAAACCTTAGTGCACTGACAGTTACATTAATATTAACTATATAGGTAAACTACAAATTAATTAACAAGACAACTAGAGAAAATTATTCGATTCGATGTTTTATTAAATATTTTCGTGGCCAATTCCAATTTTTTACAAGCAAATTGGCCGATTCTGATACCGGTTGCCGATTATCTTTTTCTTTGTTTAAGCAAATTTATTTGTTGTTTATTTGTTCTATAACAGGCCAAACTGGCCTTTAACAAAACATATGTGTAGCCGTTTAAAATTAAAAGCAACCACTACATTTTAATCACAATCCAAACAAAGATGCCACACGCATGTAGCATGAACTGTTGTTTTTGATATAAATTAGATTGTATAATTTAAAGATTTACAGCAAAAACAGCATGGTCTGACTTCAGTTTTGTGAAATTATGCTACATAAGAGACACCTGCACAAAACAAAAACTAGCAGACAGACTGAATAAAAAATGCAAATTCATTCTCTGCCATTAACTTATGGAAGAGCAGCAATATAGCTCTTCCTTGGTTACCGCTGTACACAAAGCAGCGCTGCTAAATAGGCTGCTATACATAGATAAGAAGAAAAGAAAATGCCATCGAAACTTTTCCGAAGACAGTTCTCTTCAGAGATACATTCATATAAACCCCAATTTAATATTTATATTTTTCTTCATATATTTCACCAACAGTGAGCTTGTGCCTTGTACAGTATTTTCTCTGCTGGCGCGTCTGTTCTCCTCTTTGCGTCCGTCTTCAGCGTGTGCCTGTGTTAACGTCCAGTTTACAGACTTCGTAATATTTCCACACAAATGACATTTTGGTAAATGATTGCAAAGCAATTTGTTTGCATGTCTGGAATAGAGGCCAAAATAAAACTAAAACCTGTTTGGATTTATGGCCGGTACAGTGCATCTCTATTTTTTTAGAGATTGTTCAAATCATTCCCCGGACCAGATTGGACACCTTTGTGGGCCATATTCGGCCCGCAGGCCGCATGTTTGACACCCCTACTTTAATACAGTTGCACATCCATGAACATGATTTCTGCATCCCTGAAGACGACAACTCCATGATTCCACGCTCATTCACAGCGTCATCAAGCTACGCCTTTGTTATTGTTTTGAATAAGTGACCTCTAATGGCAAAAATTACATACTTTGCCTTTAAAGCTGCAATCCGTAACTTTTTTACGACAAACATTACGGTCTGCAGCTTTAATTGAATTCTAGCAGATTGCAGCCAGTGAGAAGTCTAAAGCATGAGAAGATATAAGGTCTTAAAGGGTTAGTTCACCCAAAAATGAAATTTCTGTCATTAATTACTCACCCTCGTGTCGTTCCAAACCTGTAAGACCTTCGTTCATCTTCGGAACACAAATGAAGATATTTGTGATGAAATCCAAGAGCTCTCTGACCCCTAGCTATTTAATTAACACTTTCAAGGTCCAGAAAGGTAGTAAAAACATCGTTAAAATAGTCCATGTGACTCCAGTGGTTCAACCTTAATTTTATTAAGCGTTGAGAATGCTTTTTGTGCACAAAAAACAAACAAAAATAACGACTTTATTCAACAATTTTTTTCTCGTCTGTGTCAGTCTTCTATGCATTTTAACGATGTTTTTACTACCTTTCTGGGCCTTGAAAGTGTTAATTAAATAGCTGTCTATGGAGGGGTCAGAGAGCTCTCAGATTTCATCACAAATATCGAGTGTTCTGAAGATGAACGAAGGTCTTATGGGTTTGTAACGACGTGAGGGTGAGTAATTAATGACAGAATTTTCATTTTTGAGTGAACTAACCCTTTAATTGACCTTAATCAAGTTAGCGCCATATTTAATTTTGATAGGATTGTGAGGGATTTTTTTTTTTTTTTTTTTTACAGTTATGGTTCAGCTGACGAAATGTCTTTCCCAAAAACAAAACTAACTTTCAGTAGACAACTTACGACGACATAAAACAGTTTTGAAATGAACGTTTAGTGAGTTGTGAAAATTACGTGATAGCTATTGTAAAGACTGCAGGTCTGTCCCTCGCGAGGTGTTCAGCTTAGCTACTAAAGGCCCTCTGTAAATATATATATAATTTATTTTTGCAAATGTAATTTTAATTTTATATTTTTATACAATTATATTATCTGCATGTACAATGATTAATCATTTTCATTATGAGTCCTCATTAAAAAGTAAATAAATAAAGAAAAGAAAGAAAGAAAGAAAAGAAAACAAAGCAGAATAATAGAAAACGGATGCCAGTTTGTGATGGTCCAGTGTTGTCCACCAGAGCGCACTCTTGCGTCATCAGTTCTCTCGGTCATGGCAACCGCGTTTTCATTGACTCATTCCCTGCATAGATCGCACCCAGAACAAACACACACGCCAAAAACACGGGCAGATTCATGAGGAATGAGCCGAAGCCTCTGGGTACATGACATTCTTCTAAAGGCTTTTCACTGAGTGAGATCTAGAGGAGAGATTTGAATGTTCGCAGCTGATCGGATGTTCAGTTGACTGTGATTGCAGGAACATTGTGCGACCATCATCATGGCTGCGTCTGAATTATATACAAAGGTAAACTCACACACTCCGCATCTGATCGCGTTGACATTAAATACTGATGTCAAAAAGGCTGTAAATGCAATGCAAATGTTAACGCGATGCCAATGGCTACATTCGTCTGAAAGTGGTGTCATTGTTGATGCTCATTGCTCATGGGTTGTTGGATGCTTAGGGCATATGTTGTCATTATTGTCCTCTGATCATTGGTCATTTGAATGAAGTAATTCATCATGCATGCCTTATGTCCGATGAACAACCTATTGTATAATGTTTATACGAAGATATGTCAAATATTGCAGTCATATCTTGTGTTTTAGTTTTTCCTTTGTCTGCAGAGAATACTACACGATTTGTCCTTTAAATTAACAACCTTAATTATTTGGGATCGCAACGTATTGCAGCATTAAACAAAGCATTTAATATGAATACAATTAAATTTACATGACATTTCCTGCATTTCTGGTCATTTGATTTAGAATGATGCATGCAAAGATGTTATGAACTGTATTAGGAGGACTAACACCTTCGGCATCCTTGGAAATTCGTAGTATTGGGCAGGCAAGCTGAGGTTTTCAAAGGCCTGTTATGTATTGATATGGGTCACAGTTGTAGTTGATGGCTGACCGCAGAGAGCCAGTGGGATGCAGGCGGTGCTGATGTGAGCATCATTGCCTGCATGGGATGATGCAACCATTTCTGGTGCTGATGCTGATGCATCTCTAACACAACAGCCTGTCTGTAATATAACAGCTGCATCCATCCATGCGTCTTCCGTTGTAGTTGTTTTTATCCCCTGCTGCGGCCTGTAGGCCGGTCTGCACATATCAAGGCGTGTCTCCTTGAGAAAAAAATCCATTGGAATATTGTTGCGTTGCAGTCGAAACATGACATCATCACGCATGTAGTCATAATGATGTCTCAGATGACGAATGGCTTTTTTCTTACTGAAAAGAGTGGGAGAGAAGGGGGAGGACCACCCATCCCCCATGATGCAGCTGTCTTATTGTAAATGCACTCCTTTTGAAAGCTGCTAGAGCAACGCACATTTATTTAGATTCAAGCCTTGTATATGTACAACAAGGGTTTGTAGCTTGACAAGTGTTATTTTTAATAGATTTTAAAATGGGTAGCACGATTGTGTTTAGTGGTCTACTGATATACAGTATTGCTTGTTTTATTATCTCATTTAATAATTAAATCCTACATTTTGTTTTAGGTATATATTGAAATTATATAAGACATTGGCCACCCTGCTCCAGATATTTATATAAAGCTATTGAAAAACCCATTTTGGTCAATCAGTGTGTTTTTTTTGTCATAAACTCATATTTTTTCACTACAAAGCGTTCGACATTTGAATTGACTACAGCCTATTAAAGTACTGGATGAAAAAAAAGAGAATTGGGTCATATACTCCCCTTCATGTCATTCTAAAACTATATAACTTTTTAGTTTCTTCTTCTGCAAAACACAAAAGATCATAGTTTGAAGAATGTTTCAGCTGTTTTTGTCCATATTATGAAAGTCAGTGGGGTCCAAATCTTTCAAGCATCCAAAAGAGCAATGCATAAAATCAATCCTCAGAAGTGCTGCAATCAGTTTGTATGATGAACAGCTCGAAAAACGTAAGCCTTTATTCACTCGCAAATCAGATCAAGACATTCAACCCACGCAACACAAACCTCAAACCTCAACTAACATCAAACCGCATTGGTTCTCACACATCACATGCCCAAACATCATGACATTGGAATATACCAGTCAAGTTGTATGGATTAATTTCACGCTACCTTTATGTTCTTTTTGGAGTTTAAAAGTTTATTAAATTTGATTATATGGACAAAAACAGCTGAAACATTCTTCAGAATATCTTCTTAAATGTTCTGCAGAAGAAGAAAGCCACGGTATGAGTTTGGAACAACATGAGGGTGAGTAAATTGACATAATTTTCATTTTTAAATGCACTATTCCTTTAATGTAGTGTAATCTTGTGGTGTCTCTGTTATGACAATCAGTAGACAATCAAAGCATTGTTATAATGACTTAACTGCAATGATGTCATGTCTGAATGTTTTATTTGGCCATCTGCAGTCAGCATGAGATTTTCCTATCCTCTCTCAAAGGTCACCAAATCCAGGAAGTCATATACACAATTTCCTCAGGTTTGTAGGCAACACTGAGAACACGGAGGTATTTGTGTGTGCTCATGTTCTCTGGATAAAACTCGCATTGATGCAGGGAATGGCTGGTTCTTTTTTGCTAGTATTATGGAATTCTGCCTCAGGCTGCTACTTGTGAATCTTATGAAAGATCTAACTTTTTTGCAAAATCACCAAATCCTTATGACAGAGAGTGAAATTGCACTCTCACATGAACCCAAAACTGTATACAGTGGGGAGAACAAGTATTTGATACACTGCCGATTTTGCAGGTTTGCCCACTTACAAAGCATGTAGAAGTCTGTAATTTTTATCATAGGTACTCTTCAACTGTGAGAGACGGAATCTAAAACAAAAATCCAGAAAATCACATTGTATGATTTTTAAATAATTAATTTGCATTTTATTGCATGACATAAGTATTTGATACATCAGAAAAGCAGAACTTAATGTTTGGTACAGAAACTTTTGTTTGCAATTACAGAGATCATACGTTTCCTGTAGTTCTTGACCAGGTTTGCACACACTGCAGCAGGGATTTTGGCCCACTCCTCCATACAGACCTTCTCCAGATCCTTCAGGTTTCGGGGCTGACGCTGGGCAATACGGACTTTCAGTTCCCTCCAAAGATTTTCTATTGGGTTCAGGTCTGGAGACTGGCTAGGCCACTCCAGGACCTTGAGATGCTTCTTATGGAGCCACTCCTCAGTTGCCCTGGCTGTGTGTTTCAGGTCGTTGTCATGCTGGAAGACCCAGCCACGACCCATCGTCAATGCTCTTACTGAGGGAAGGAGGTTGTTGGCCAAGATCTCGCGATACATGGCCCGATCCATCCTCCCCTCAGTACGGTGCAGTCGTCCTGTCCCCATTGCAGAAAAGCATCCCCGAAGAATGATGTTTCCACCTCCATGCTTCACGGTTGGGATGGTGTTCTTGGGGTTGTACTCATCCTTCTTCTTCCTCCAAACACGGCGAGTGGAGTTTAGACCAAAAAGCTCTATTTTTGTCTCATCAGACCACATGACCTTCTCCCATTCCTCCTCTGGATCATCCAGATGGTCATTGGCAAACTTCAGAAGGGCCTGGACATGTGCTGGCTTGAGCAGGGGGACCTTGCGTGCGCTGCAGGATTTTAATCCATGATGGCGTAGTGTGTTACTAATGGTTTTCTTTAAGATTGTGGTCCCAGCTCTCTTCAGGTCATTGACCAGGTCCTGCCGTGTAGTTCTGGGCTGATCCCTCACCTTCCTCATGATCATTGATGCCCCACGAGGTGAGATCTTGCATGGTGCCCCAGACCAAGGGAGATTGACCGTCATCTTGAACTTCTTCCATTTTCTAATAATTGCGCCAACAGTTGTTGCCTTCTCACCAAGCTGCTTGCCTATTGTCCTGTAGCCCATCCCAGCCTTGTGTGGAATTCTTACTGGTTGGTAGGTGATCAAATACTGTCATGCAATAAAATGCAAATTAATTATTTAAAAAACATACAATGTGATTTTCTGGATTTTTTTTAGCGTGGAAATCGGTTAATTTCTTCTGTTCAGTCCGTCAAGGTTAGTAAAAACACGAACACACTGGAGAGCTGCTTTATAGTAGAAGTTGAAGTAATTCTAATTGAAAGAGACACTGACACTGTTTTTCATGTTTAAAACTGTAAAGCTGCTGCTTTAAAGCAATATATTTTATAAAGTGCTATAGAAATAAACGTGACGTGACTTGACTGGAGTACTCATGCAAACATATCCACGTCGCTATGATCAGATACTTTCTTAACTGCTGTTTTCTGTCCAGTATTATGTTGTGTGTTTATTTTGTTATTTAAAGGAAAGTATGCAGCACATATTTACATATTCATCTAAACATTGCTCTCAGCAGCATGGGGATGTTCGCTAACACTGTACTGCTGGTCACGTTTTCTTTTTACCATTAAGCGAAGAAGAAGGAAAAACTTTGCTGTGAGTATATCTGGGCCTTGAAAGTTTCTCAAAACCAACATGGATGCTTATCTTTTTATTATCTTGGACATTCTATGTTGTAACCTTGTTATCAGCCCTTTGTGTGATAAACAGATATGTGAATGACTCGGTTCTTTTTGGCAAACCACTGATTGCTACCATGTGCATTGCGTTACTAGGAGGTAAATAAGCTCTGTATAGGGGTAAATAGAATGAGCGTTTAACAAGGTCCCTGTACTACTGCAGCAGATGCTCACTACATCTGCATGTGGCATCTGTTGGCATGTTCGCATACAAGTTTTAAGCTTATCTCTCTTGTTGATTCTGTCTACTGACCGTCCATCCTGCAAGCAACAAAAGAAAAAATAAAACTTCTGTTCCTGCTCATGTGACACTAGAGGGGTTGGATGTTCTGAGAACAGCTGAGGATACAGACAAACAATTCTCTCTGCTGACTAGAGCATCATCTACTTGGAAGACCGTCTCCCAGAGTCCCTTAATATATATCCGCCTGGGATCAGGGATCCAATCAAATGCATTGAGCGATCCATAACCTGTTTCCCAGCTCTGGCAGAAATAGGGCAGACTTCATTCTTTTAGTCTTCAGTATGAAATAGAGCAGTTTATGCTTTAAACATGAACCAGGAGTTGGATTTTATGTTTGTTAAAGTAAGTACTGGAATTAATATCCTTTTGCTTGCTTTGAACGCATGTAATTTCAAGATTCACTAAGTTACTTCCTTCTTAGTTGGTGATCAGGGTTTTTGGAGAAACTATCTGAATTGGTTAGAAAATCCCTGGTGGTTACACCAATTCTGTATTGAACTGATTCAAATAAAGCTAATTCTTTCATTGCACCTGCTTTTGATGTACTTGGTCATTATAGATGTACATTTTCAAATTTCTAATGGCTTCACTGTTCTCTTCTCATGGTTTGGGTTCAGTTAAGCAAATACTCTGTATGTTGCTATTGAGGATGTACAGATTAGATTAATTATCTAGATACTACTGCTACTATTACTACAACTAATAAAATGTAAAAATGCATTAAATTTAACATTGTTGTCTAATAATTTTGCTTACTATCTAGTAATATGCTTACACACACACGCACACATTGTGTCAACACTTATACGGGTAGATACAGAAAAAGAGAAATGTATCCAATACTAGCTCCAAAACTGCCCCATTTTAATATTTATACTTTACTTTTTGGGGGTGATTGGGTTTTTCATAGGGACCATTTTCTGTAGTGGTCATGCAGTATCCATAAACATGAATCAGTGTGAACTGATAAGGATTGAATCATGCAACAATTATGCTTATAAGGAAGACGCTTTGCTCAGTGGCCTGATGGAAATGGGCCATGATGTCATATCATGGGATTTTATTGTCCGTGTGTACATCGCATCTCCATTTAATTTGATTGAATTTAATCTTGCGTCATTACGTTTGAATGAGATCCTGTCTTGGCTGTGGTTATTCATCAGTATGGGTGTTAACGCTGTTCTGTGCCCCAGAGAATCCTGGATAACCTGGCTTTGGAATGCTTAGAGTAACTGTAAACAAGTGCAATGTAGTTATTTTTATCCAACAAACAGATTTTGAGGGATTTCAGGCGTTTTTGGCAAGCATATGTGAACGCTGGTCAATAGTGCGGTGGGTGAAGGCCGGGTTTGCTGGTGAAGGGAGACTCTGGGAAACAGCAGGCAGCAGATTTTCACATGAGCGTCTGTCATGTGATGGTCTGTTCTGCTCTCTATTTTTCCTTGTTTTCTCCTTTAAACTGTGAGGTCAAAGCCCAGAGCATCATGTAACATTTAAAGGGATAGCTCACCCAAAACAAAGATGTTTAGCAGAATGTCTAAACTGCTCTTTTCCGCACAATGAAAGTGAAAGGACTGGGGCTGTCAAGCTTCAAAAAGGACACAAACACACCATAAAAGTATCTTATATATATATATATATATATACACATCAGGTTTCAGAACGTGCAGTAAATATGGTCAGTTTTGATTTTATTGACTTAAAAGGGTCCTGTTGTTAAAAATCACATTCCTTCACAATATAATCTTTCCAATGACCTGAACATGACATTTAGTAAACCTTTTGCTTCATTAATGACGTTTGGTTTGGATTGAAAGGTTTGGTGCAGTGCAAGAATCTTGTTTAAAAGTTGTTTGATGAATGATGGACAATAATGCGTCTCTGAATGCTAATATTTCTTTAATCAATTATAGCTCACAAGCAACTTTTGGCAAAAATCTTCGAACCGATCATTTACCATTATTAATTGTCTGTTAACAGTTAACCGACAAGCCTTAAAGCAAAGATACGGACAATGCATTGCTAAACTTGGGAACACTACCTTCACAATCATCCTTACATACTAATTGGCATACTTCCCTACTATATAGTAGGGAAACAATATGTGAAAAGCATAGTATATGGATTCACAGTATTCATAACATTTTGAAACTTTTAAGTACCTGTATGACCTACCACTTCCGGAAACACATACATTTAACTCTCATTAGTTGATTGTTGTAAATCAATGTATTATTACATGTCTCTCTGAAGTGCTTGATTCTGTTTGGTCAGTCGTAACATTCTGATGTCAGCTCAGTTATTCCACAAAAATGGCCGTCGTCAATAGCAATGCTGTATAATGATCACTCATCCGGGTATTTGAGGCCGGCGCTTTCATGTATCTCGTATCACACTGCAGCTGGTGCCATCTTGCGCCTCAGTTATCGACTGTATTTACTGTAAAATGAAACCTTAGAACTTTAGTATTAATAGTAGGCTTGCTAAAATATTGTTCGTCTTTGTTGCTTAAACGATTTTTTTGAACACTGTAATGGATTATAAGATTTTAAAATGGTTTATTCTCGAATCAACATTTCATGCCCCCATCATTATTTATGTTGTGAAAAGCTGTGTAAAAAGTGATACGACTGTACATCTTGTTTGATCTTGTTTATTCTTCTTTACTCAAAGCTGCTTGCTAGGAACTGTTTTTCTTCGCTGAAGGTTTTCGTTTAATGAGCTGAAAATATTTCAACTCATCAATATTTTGTCTCTTATTGTTTTGCAAGTAGCCATGTAATAAACTGGATTTAAAAAAGCTTAACGCTACCTAGGGATTTAGACGATCCACTTTCCGACAGTTCTATTCTATTAGATAAGTTATGGATAATGTACATCCACGACCACGTACGAATCCAGTGTTAGCTTCACTTCCTGTTTCCTGAGATACCTTCATCTGATCGATTTTTGAACGCAGCATAGATGTATCCTTTGCTGTCTTTGATATCCCACAATCCTGTGCTTTCCATTCTGTGACAGTTGAGATAAAAAATAAAGATGGCGTCTGAAAGTTGCGGTTAGTGGTCAGTTTGTGTGTAAATGTACTTGTTTGACCAACGTTTTCCACTTATTGTTAAGTTAATATATACACTTAGTTTCCACCAAAGCTCTCTCTTTTTGCTGTAGATCATTAATCTGTTACGCTGTCTGAAGTCTGTCCGAAATCAGTTTCGCCCATGTGAATGGTGCGTGTACAACAGCGCATGCGCTAGGTGAATGTTGAGACAGCAGAGTCCACTAGGTGGCAATAGAGTGGTCCAGGTATGACGTCACTTTGTAGACCAACCGGCAGTTAGCATCACGCTGGTTCCCTCGAGAAAAACCCAATAGGATTTTCACATAGGCATTTGGATTATCACAAAAAACAAGCTCTGTGATCAACAAAAGTTTATGATACTTGCACGTTTTGTCCATCAAGATAATTATCACAGATGAACACAACTTTTATTAATTTTGAAGCCTAAATGCAGTAAAGTAAATCCAGAAGTAAAAACCTAAAGGTAGGCTAAAGGAAGTGCTAAAATGCTAACTCGCTTCTGCGTTTTGGCCTACAAAGTGATGTCATGCCTGCACCACTCTATACGCAGTTGTGACTGTGTAGTAGTCGGAGAAGAGTGCGGAAAGAGCGATACAAAACAATACACTGTTCCACAACAAGAAAACAAAGCAGCATATCCTTCTCCATAATTTTTGTTTTGGTTGTTCTAAACTTTGCATGCAAAGGCGAATCTGCTACTTTTCTTCTTCTGTTCTTCCAAGCGAACTTCCTATAAATGACTCGACTCAGTGCAAAGCTCAAAGCAGTTGCATTGCGCATACGTCAAAGTCTTTAGACTTTATCATTCATTCTTCTTACAGACATGAGATGCCAAGACATTAGTGTAGTTATCACTATATCTGACATTTTTGTGTGAGTGACTGGTCTGTATTCATGCATTTAAATGCAGTTTTCAATCCCCAAACCTAGCAGTGTGTATGTGGCCTATGAGCATTGAATATTTCTGTAGTAAAACCTTCTAGATGCATCAGTTCATATGAGTGTGTGTGCTGAACATGCCACATGCTCATGTATTATGTCACATTACAGATGCCCTTTCATTAGTTACTGGGTCAGGTGTGTGCGCGTATGACTGTCTCTGTCTGCTGAATCATGTGGTTGTGTCACATGAGGATTATCTCATGTTTTTAGATGTATTGCAACCACACATACTGATTTCACACTGGCGTGTAATCCTCAATTTTCTGGCATTATGGGTAATCGTCAATGAGTGTGAATGCGACCAAGTGGGAGAGATGTAGGGAGAGTGTCGGGTGTAGTGAACATGTGTGCGTGTGATCGTGTTGAGATGCTATTTTTACCCTCTCTCCTCTTGTTCCTGTCTCTCTGTTGCTAAGAGCTCAGTTCTGGGATGGTCTTCTCCAGAGACTCAACGCATAGTCACTGCTTCTGTGGATGGTGGTCTGATTTAAAGCACATCTCTGTATTTATTTGCGTATTGTTTCTGAACCGCATGTTAATTATTATTTATGTATAATTATTGTCAACCAATATTTATTATAGTTTTTGCTTTTATATTATTAGTAATAGAAAGGCAAACAATAAAATACTTTCTCATCAACTGTGAGCATTTAGCAAATACACATATCATTTGAACAAGTCTTTGAATATCTAATAAACATTTGATTTCATAAACCTTGCAGACTTAGTAGAATCCAGCTGTGAGATCTTGTGAAGTATGCATTTGTAGACTGCATAAACGCGTACATTCTGTGTGTAAGTACATAACTTTAAACTCTTGATTTCAAAGTATGCTGTGCTATATCCAGTTGGCCACTATGTCATATTGATGCCATTTTTCATTGTGTGCTGTATGCAACCCTCTACACACACCTTGGCAATAGAATCGCCATTGCCTAGTACATTTTTTTGTTTACTTGCCAGAATGATATATTTTATTTTATATACGTATATACATATATTATATTATGATAATCAAGCACTATTTAATGATAGAACTTTAGTAATTAGAACTAAAACTTGGTAACCATGTATGAATGCTGCTGGGTTCATGAATATTAATCACGTTGTCAGCGTTCGCTCAAACTGGTTTGCTGAAATCAAAACAGGGATAGTAATAGGTAAGCGCTAGCCAATGAGATTACCATTTGCGCATTAGTTCCGGCCACTAACGGAGAAACCGGCATATCTTCTGCTATACTTATACTTAATATATCTATGCTAAACTTATACTTAGATTTTACTCGCCAGTGTGTGTGTTAGAGGGTAAGAATGTATTAGTCAATGACTAATGATAGACATTATTTGGTTGCCCAGAGTGAAGATTTTGTCGCATATGCAAGTGATTTACTCGCGTTGTAGAGGGTTGAATTACTAAGTGTTACCTTGTCTTTATTTGAAAAAAAATAAATATATGATTACCAGTGTGCACAAATTTACCAGATTACTGAGTATCCTTTTTATTCATTTTTTTTAATGTCTTTATTTGTGAAAAATGCACAAACAGATTAAACTTTAGATGGCAAATTCTTGATTCTGTAATTCTATTAATTTTACAGATTGATTTTTTTTTTTTTTTTTTTTTTTTTTTAATTAATTTTTCTTTAGTGCTGTCATCTAACATAAAAGTTTGTGTTTATATAATATATTTGTGTTTGTCTGTGTGTGTGTGTACAGTGCAGTGATGGACAGCTGTCTTTCCTCATTCGACTGGTGTTTGGATTTCATGTGATTTCTCATTGGGTTCGTGATATTATGATAACTCAGTTTTATTAATTGATTTGATCAAAAGTAATTCGATTTTGTAAGATCATTTAGTAATATAATTTTCATCTAAGTAATTTCAAACTTCGCGAGGCAGACGACAACATTATGTGCTCAAATACAATCAACTTGTTAACACACTTCACAGCACCACCCAGTGTATTTAATTATAACTGTGAGTTTTAGTGCTTGGGATTTATCATGGATGCTGTATTTACGGCCGGCAAAGCAACATAGTAAAATTTGAATAGTATTTTTATTTTTCGAATAATAATTACAGATCGAATATTCGACTATTCGTGCACACCCCTACTCAAAAAATTGTTCAGATGATGTATTTGAAGACTCTTGTGTGTATGACTAATTTCTTACGCATCTAATCCCAAGCCTCCGTTGCTAATTCCAAAATGTAATTTTACAGCTAGTACTAGGGTGACCATATTTCTCACGGTGGAATACGGGACAGCCCCCGGCGATACAGATATATAGTTATTTGTTATTTCTATATATAATGAATTTATATAAAAAAGAACAAAGAAGCAAATTACAAACAATAGGACAAACATAATAGAGATACAAATAAAATAAACTAAGTTTTTCAGGTATAGTAAGTTTATTTAACATGTATGTGTATATATATATATACAGTGGGGAGAACAAGTATTTGATACACTGCCGATTTTGCAGGTTTGCCCACTTACAAAGCATGTAGAGGTCTGTAATTTTTATCATAGGTACACTTCAACTGTGAGAGACGGAATCTAAAACAAAAATCCAGAAAATCACATTGTATGATTTTTAAGTAATTAATTTGCATTTTATTGCATGACATAAGTATTTGATACATCAGAAAAGCAGAACTTAATATTTGGTACAGAAACCTTTGTTTGCAATTACAGAGATCATACGTTTCCTGTAGTTCTTGACCAGGTTTGCACACACAGCAGCAGGGATTTTGGCCCACTCCTCCATACAGACCTTCTCCAGATCCTTCAGGTTTCGGGGCTGTCACTGGGCAATACGGACTTTCAGCTCCCTCCAAAGATTTTCTATTGGGTTCAGGTCTGGAGACTGGCTAGGCCACTCCAGGACCTTGAGATGCTTCTTACGGAGCCACTCCTTAGTTGCCTTGGCTGTGTGTTTCGGGTCGTTGTCATGCAAGCCACGTTGAAGACCTGGCCAAGACCCATCTTCAATGCTCTTACTGAGGGAAGGAGGTTGTTGGCCAAGATCTCGCGATACATGGCCCCATCCATCCTCCCCTCAATACGGTGCAGTCGTCCTGTCCCCTTTGCAGAAAAGCATCCCCAAAGAATGATGTTTCCACCTCCATGCTTCACAGTTAGGATGGTGTTCTTGGGGTTGTACTCATCCTTCTTCTTCCTCCAAACACGGCGAGTGGAGTTTAGACCAAAAAGCTCTATTTTTGTCTCATCAGACCACATGACCTTCTCCCATTCCTCCTCTGGATCATCCAGATGGTCATTAGCAAACTTCAGACGGGCCTGGACATGCGCTGGCTTGAGCAGGGGGACCTTGCGTGCGCTGCAGGATTTTAATCCATGACGGCGTAGTGTGTTACTAATGGTTTTCTTTGAGACTGTGGTCCCAGCTCTCTTCAGGTCATTGACCAGGTCCTGCCGTGTAGTTCTGGGCTGATCCCTCACCCTCCTCATGATCATTGATGCCCCACGAGGTGAGATCTTGTATGGTGCCCCAGACCGAGGGAAATTGACCGTCATCTTGAACTTCTTCCATTTTCTAATAATTGCACCAACAGTTGTTGCCTTCTCACCAAGCTGCTTGCCTATTGTCCTGTAGCCCATCCCAGCCTTGTGCAGGTCTACAATTTTATCCCTGATGTCCTTACACAGCTCTCTGGTCTTGGCCATTGTGGAGAGGTTGGAGTCTGTTTGATTGAGTGTGTGGACAGGTGTCTTTTATACAGGTAACGAGTTCAAACAGGTGCAGTTAATACAGGTAATGAGTGGAGAGCAGGAGGGCTTCTTTAAGAAAAACTAACAGGTCTGTGAGAGCCGGAATTCTTACTGGTTGGTAGGTGATCAAATACTTATGTCATGCAATAAAATGCAAATTAATTATTTAAAAATCATACAATGTGATTTTCTGGATTTTTGTTTTAGATTCCGTCTCTCACAGTTGAAGTGTACCTATGATAAAAATTACAGACCTCTACATGCTTTGTAAGTAGGAAAACCTGCAAAATCAGCAGTGTATCAAATACTTGTTCTCCCCACTGTATATATATATATATATATATATATATATATATATATATATATATATATATAAAATACAACATTTTTTGTTGAATTAACATTAATGCCCCTTTAAGACAGAATGCTTGGATCTAACACACACAATACACAGACACATATCCGTGGTTTTCACCGAGCTGTTTACGTTCTCCTCAGCCATACCGACTGTATTTACGTAAGATACACGTTTGTCAAAATGCCCATCATGTGGATTGTGTATTTGATCATTTGGGGGCAAACAGAACTGAATTCGGGATCGTGCGCTGTCTGAGCGAGCGCTTCTGGTGTGTGTCATTCAGCGCGATAGCATAGTTATTTTTTACAACATACTGCGCATAATAACTTGATAAACATTTGAATATCCTTGTTAAATGTACACACGCCGCATTTCTTTGATATCTTCGTGCCTGCCTCCTCCGCGCTCTCTATCATCCTGCCTTCACTAACTGCAAGTTAATCGATAACGAATTGTGATTGGATAGTAAATTTTGTTGTACAATGAGCTTGGCTACTTTTGATAGGCTATTCTCGCGTGACAGAAGACTACTACTTGCTCTATGATCACCCAGCCATAAAGAAATTTTAGTACAGATGAAACACGGGACAAAACATGATTTTTTTCATAATAAATCGGGACACCAAAAATAGAGCTGTCCCAGGAAAAACGGGACGTCTGGTCACCCTAGCTAGTAACAGGTTTGAGCCACCGATAGTTGAGTAATGCAGTTATTAATGCAGTTATTAGACAAAGAGAGAGAGAGCGAGAGAGAGATTAAGAGTGTATGAATTACCGGAATCTGTGCGTCTCTCAACATTGTTCGGCAGCAGCGTCTCTACTAATAGTGAAACTGTAAGTTTATCTGCTCCAAGAACAGCACCTTTATTACCTCGCTAGTGAGAAATGTCATGTAGCTTTTAAGTTGTTAAATTATTTTACTGATAAAAATTGTCAGAGCAGTGCTTGACAACACATTTCTGTGTGAGTGTGTGTCCATAATGTGTGTGCATTTGAGTGGGAGAGAGAGCGGGAGAAAGAGAGTATGTGCTTTTCCATAATAAATAATGACTACATAATACACAATTTTGTTGTTTGTGGGTTTTGGTTCTTTTGCTGTTGTAGGCTGCAAGGACCTTTGAAATAACTGAAATCATTTGGAAAAGTGATATGGAACAGTAATGTGCTCAAAACCTGCCTGGAACTACTTTAGCTGTGTGTTTCCCTGAAAATAATTGCACACCTTAGAACGTTCGTCAACCAATCAGATTCAAGCATTCAACAGCCCTGTGGTATATGTATGTATCAGCTTTATATCGCCCATCGAGCCACTTTGCTCTGTAAGATATTGACATCAGCTATCAAAAAATCAATATCAGTCGGCCATTAATTATGTATATACAACCCTCTACGCACACACCTGTAACATATTCACATTCAGTCAATAATCAGTAACTTCACGTTTAGATGATTGGTTCCATGTGTGGGACAATGACGTTGCTATGGAGACGGTCTGACAATCAGTTTGTTTTCTCTCTGTTTTTCTGATGTGTCAACATCTCTGCAAAATGATTTTGTTAATCAGAGGGCCGGCAAACAAGGAAATGAAGAAATAATTAAAAGAGGCAGACAGAGAGGAATACGGAACACTGTGCAGATAAAAATAGATATTGACTGTTTGTTTTTAAACTGACTGGGTAAACCCCACCTCCTCCTGTAACTCCTCTGCTCATTCACACCTGCCCCCATCAACCCCTAGGGGAATCCGTCACTACAGTGATGACCT
The DNA here is from genome assembly GCA_039654105.1 of Coreius guichenoti. Lineage (NCBI taxonomy): Eukaryota > Metazoa > Chordata > Actinopteri > Cypriniformes > Gobionidae > Coreius > Coreius guichenoti. Next base: position 29,937,954 of record CM077181.1, read on the forward strand.
CTTGACTTATTTATTGTGCATTATCATAGTTGCTTTTCTAATTTTTACTGAAAAGCTCACCCAAGATGGCACATGTACAGAATTGGTATTTTTAATATAATTTGATGTGCGTTTTTTTTTTTTTAGCAACTGAAAATTCATTTTCGGCTGAAAACATTTTGGAGAGTCTAAATAAATTTTCAGTTTTATGTGAACAAATCTTCACTGAAGTAAACATTATTTGTAGCACATCTACCATCTAATCCACAGCCCAATCCAATAAAAAGCTTTGTTTGTTACTTTTGATACTAAAAATCTCTGGATACTGTCAATAAGACATCTCTTTATTATGACCTGTATTTAAACAGTCTAGATGGTGGTGTATTTCATGTTACACAACGAACATGATGCTGTGAGTGCACATTGAGCCATAAACATCTGAATGTTATTTTTAAATGTGTGTATCTGCTGACAGCTAATTTAGTCATCCCAAAGTGATTTAACTGACTGACAGAACTTCTTTTGGGTATTCTATTTTTGGCCTTATTAGAAACCCTACACCATTGCATCTTGATATATGTTGTCTTAACCCTTTCGCACGTACGATCACACCGGTGTGATTAGAACGTTCAGTGCATCACATGATCAACTGCTAAATTCAAACGTGCTTTCGCACATCGTCTGGCGCTGAGCCAGTGGCAGACGCGCTCAGCGCTTGTCATATACAACAACTATTCAGTGTTTTCAACCACATAATGTTTTTTAGGTTTCAGGCATTTAAATACACATAAGTACCAGCAAAACAATTCATTTAGAGTTTGTAAAATACACGATGTTTATGGAAGCCATTCCTTTCCATTATAATTAGATAATTAGTTTAATTATAATTAGTTTTATTCATATCAGATACACATTGTGTAAGTAACTTTAAAGTTTACTCTGTTGTTCTCCCAGTTCACCGGGCACTTACTTTCATGTATTCTGGGAAAAGTGGATGAATTCATGTGTTTGGAAATCCAATAGATCCGATTCTCTGAACTGCGGCACAGACCAAAATGGCGGCGCCCAGCGCATATAGCTCAACTAACGCGATTGTAATAAAGGTGTTTAAACAACAAAACACATCCACTTGCCCATATTTGACAATCAGAATATCAGATATGTCATGCTATAGTTAACAAATTTATGAATATTTTTAATAAAAAAGGAAAAATTAAATAAAAGCAGATCATCAGTCATACAGCACTATTGTGACTGCGGTGTGTCACGTGACAAGCAATGAAGCATCACAATGGAAACAATAAAGTGATACGTTCTAAATAACAGTTGCCTTGAAAAACTCACGCTGGGGGGTCTGCCAGAATGTTTTATATTGAAAGGGTTAACCATCAAAATAACATCAGTTTAACCCCCATTCTTCCCTTGGGTCATTTTTACCCGAAACTCATTTTTAAAAAGATTTTAAAAATTGAGAGTTCATCTGAGTGGTCCAAGACCCTAGGACTTTTGTTGCACTTGAACCACGAATGCACAAAAAAATTGACTGGATTCGAAGAGTTTTGTGGTTGAAATGAAAAAAAAGTAACAAATGCTTCCCGCGGGTCAATTTGACCCCCATAGGAATGAATGGAATGCGAGGAATGCTTCAGTACACATAGAAAAACCTAAAAATGCTAAAACTACCAAAAAATTATTTTATAATGTCTACATGTGTATCTAAATACATACTGAAGTGAAATGACTTTAGGACCCAGCGGAACAGCTCCATTTGCTCCATATAGAGCTATAAGGCCATCTAGTGGCAAGAGTCATGAAATATCATGTTATATTATCTTTTTTCCACAAGAGGCCAGCAAAGACACCCAATGTAAGATATTTTGAGCTGAATTAAAAGGGTTATGCATGAAAGTGTTTTTTGAATTGAAGGTGAAAGAATGTGCTTAAATTACTATTTATGTATTATTTATTGATTAAAATCTAGTAATTTTAAAGGTAAATAAAATCAAATTAAAAAACACCAAAAAAATGTAATTAAAAAATAGAAAAAAATATTATCAAAATGAAATTAAATAAGCTTCCTGGACAAATAAAAAATTAAGTATAATTTTAGGGCTTCGGGTCATTTTGACCCGCGAGGGAAGGATTTGTTACAAAGTGCAAAGAAAGGATGAGGGTTAATCAGCATTTCTTTTTTTTATTTGATAACATTTAAATTTGTATTCACATACCATTAACCAATTAGCCTAATAACTTATGTTCAATGCAAATTAATTACTACTTATTGCAGACTTTCTGATCAGCCATTACACTAAGCCATGGGTTTCAAGTGAGGAAATGTTGCATAGTATTTGTAATGATACTGTGATGGGAAAAGTCAAAACTAAATAAAATAAAAAAAATCTAACAATATCAGTCTATCTACAGCACTAGTTGCAACCTAATTCTGTACCAGTGCACTGCTGTATTTGTGAGCATGCTTTGTTAAAAGCATTTATTGCAATGCAGCTGCGCATACGCTGTCAAATGCATTTTTTGTCAAAATGCCCACCTGGTGAAGTAATTATGTAAACGCAGTTGGTTTGTGAACATAAATATGCAGGACAAATGCAAGATATTGGATCAATGTATTAGGCAGTGTAGCCTACATTTAGCCTAACAGACCTGCTGCTGTCTCGATTATGTCATTAATATTAATTTATATTAACTGCTCTTATTTAATTTAAATTACATAAAAAACTAGAAGAAATATTTGCTTAAATTGAGATACTTTATTTTTTATTTGCTAACAATTTAAAGGATTAGTTCATTTCACAATTAAAATTTCCTGATAATTTACTCACCCCATGTCATCCAAGATGTTCATGTCTTTCTTTCTTCAGTCGAAAAAAAAATTATGTTTTTGAGGAAAACATTTCAGGATTTATCTCCATATAGTGGACTTCTATGGGGACCAATGGGTTGAAGGTCCAAATTGCAGTTTCAATGCAGCTTCAAAGGGCTCTACACGATCCCAGCCGAGGAATAAGGGTCTTATCTAGTGAAACGGTCATTTAAAAAAAAAAAGAAAAATGTATATACTTTTTATCCACAAATGCTCATCTTGGCACTAAAAATCGTCCATGACTTCACACATTGCGTGATCACGTTGGAAACGTCACATGTGACGTAGGCGGAAGTACCGCCCCAGTGTAAACGTGCAAAGACTAAGTCAAATGCCCTTTACAAAAAAAAAGGTAAAACAACGTCAGACGATTTTAAAGTTGGAGGAGAAAAAAAGTCTTTCGTCCTACCCTACCTTTTTGAACCGGAGTACACAGACGAACGTCACGTCATGCATGACCTCTCTAACGTGATTGCGTAATGCGTGAAGTCGTGGACGTTAGTGCCAAGACGAGCATTTGTGGTTAAAAAGTATATAATTTTTTTTTTTTTTTTTTTTAAGTATATGACGGATTGTTTCACTAGATAAAACCTTTATTCCTTGTCTGGGATTGTGTAGAGCCCTTTGAAGCTGCACTGAAACTAGAATTTGGACCTTCAACCCGTTGGTCCCCGTTGAAGTCCACTATATGGAGAAAAATCCTGGAAATTTATCAGGAAATTTTAATTCTGAAGTGAGCTACTCCTTTAATTAAAGGATAATGTTTTACTTTTTTCTGTGGTATTGTGAAATTTCACTGGTATTGGTACTTTTGACTTTAATATCACTCCATGTTGTTAAAAATGCATGAGCAGTTTTCTGAGGTGTAGGTCTGTGTGAGCCTCATACACGAATGAGTTATAATGATGGTGTGGAAAGCTGGACTATATCCCGTCTGGCCCGCGGGACTAACTCTGACGTAATCACTGCTGACACGGTCAGGCTGCTTTCAGAAACGCTTAAAACACACACTGAGCCAATTGACAGAATTGCTTGAAATAGATCATCCATGCTTACTTATTCTCTTTATATTTTGTGTAAACTCTCAAGTGTTTGTATCAATATTGTATAATTTTTTGGATATGGACCACAGTCTGAACTTAGTGTGCCACATAATTGTCATAAATGTGCTCATTTCAACTACTTTCTTCTCTTTTGTTTCGTTGTTTGTTTCTTTCTTCATGTTTATAGGGTCAGTCATTGATGTATAATCAGGATTATTGGTTGGTTCTGGTTGCTCTCTCAAATGAACTGTGCTGTTTGTCTTCTGTTGTCATGACTGCATTCATGCTGTCTCTATTATTATGGTTGCAATTATGATTTAAAGGACTTCAAAATGAAAATTTCCTGATATTTTACTCACCCCCATCTCATCCAAGATGTTCATGTGTTTCTTTCTTCAGTTGAAAAGAAAATACATTTTTTGAGGAAAACATTCCAGGATTTTTCTCCACACCATTGACTTCCATGGCAACCAAAATGTTGAAGGTCCAAATCAATGCAGTTTCAAAGGGCTTCGAAGGGCTTCAGAGGCTCTGCGCGATCCCAGACGAGGAATAGGGTCTTATCTAGCCAAACGATCGGTCATTTTCAAAAAAAATGTAAAATAAATATACGTTTTAACCTAAATTGCTCATCTTGCGCTGCTCTGCGACGTGCCAAGGATTGCACAATCACGTCAAAAAGGTCACACTAGACATAGGCGCAAGTACCGCCCCAAGCGAACGTGCGAGGACTAATACGAACGCCCTTTACCAAAAAACACTCCATCTTCAACTTCAAAATCGTCCGACATCGTTGTTTTACCTTTTTTTTGCTAAAGGACGTTTGTATTAGTCTTCGCATGCGTGCTTTGTAAACACGGGGGCGGTACTTCTGCCTACGTCTAGTGTGACCTTTTCGACGTGATTACGTCTATTTTGTCTAACAATGTCTACTTTGACCCGCCCTCAAAACACTGTAGTTGTAGGTACAAGTGCTGAGGATGCCTCCAGAGCTGAAATTCAGATATGGTAATAGGCATTTTGTTTCCGACACACGCTGTAAGCGGTAGACCAGTCAGAACAGACTGGGCCATCTGACCAATCAGAGCAGAGTATGCTCGTGGAAAGGAGGGGTTTAGAGAGACTGACTCTTCAAGACTCTTTGAGAAATGATGTGCAATGTATATTATGAGAAAATTAGTGTTTTTTTGACTGTGGATCCATGTAAATTTATTGCAGGAGACCTCCAAAACAAAATTAGGAACCTTTAAAGGTGCACTGTGTAAATTTTAGCGGCATCTAGTGGTAAGGTTGTGAATTGCAACCGGCAACCGGCCACCGCTCACCCCTCCCTTTCGAAGCACATAGAGAAGCTACCGTGGCTGATACAGGACAAAGATGTCGTCATCTGAGACAGCAGAGAGTAGCTAGTGCTCTGTAGAGCAGTTTGTCCGTTTAGGGCTACTGTAGAAACATTACGGCGAAAAATGGCGACTTCACTGTAAGGGGACCCGAGGTGTATAGATAGAAATGGCTCATTCTAAGGTAATAAAAACATAACGATTCATTATGTAGATCTTTATACACCACTGAAAACATAGTTATGTATATTATATTGCATTTCTGTCAATATACAGTGGTGGTCAGAATTATTGGCACCCCTGGTAAATATGATCAAATATTGTTTATCCTTTTGATCTTTTATTCAAAAAATTCACAAAAATCTAACCTTTCATTGACGTAAAAGAATTGAAAGTGGGGCGTAAATCACATTATGAAATAAATGCTTTTCTCCAAAACACGTTGGCCACAATTATTGGCACCCCTAGAATTTTTTATGAGTAAAATGTCTCTTAAGTATATTCCCATTAATATTTACATTTTTCAGCACACCAGGGTGACTAGGAACATGAAATTGTCCAGCTATGATGTCTTGTTCCACAGGAGTATTAATATGAGGAAACACAAAGGCCAAATTCCTCATCCCAATGAGTAAAGCCAAAGAATATAGTTCTGATGTGCAACAAAATATTGTTGAGCTTCACAAAATACAAAGTGGCTGTAGGAAAATAGCTAAAGCATTGAAAATTCCCATTTCCACCATCAGGGCAATAATTAAGAAGTTCCAATCAACTGAAGATGTTACGAATCTGCCTGAAAGAGGACGTGTGTCTATATTGTCTTAATGCACGGCGAGGAGGAAAGTTTGAGTGGACAAAGACTCTCCAAGGATCACAGATGGAGAATTGCAGAGATTAGTTTAATCTTGGGGTCAGAAAGCCTAAAAAAAAAAAAAAAAAAAAATCAAACAACCCCTACATCGCCTCATGTTGTTTGGGAGGGATTCAAGAAAAATCCTTCTTGCTTATCCAGAAACAAACTCCAGCATATTCAGTTGTCAGACACGACTGAAAATTCAAAAGGGACCTGGTTCTATGATCAGATGAAACTATAAAAAGAGCTTTTTGGCAGCAAATCCACCAGATGGGTTTGGTGCAAACAGGGATAAAAAGTAGCCCATGCCCACGGTTAAAAATACCGCTGGATCTTTAATGTTGTGGGCCTATTTTTTTGCTGGAGGTCCTGGACATCTTGTTCAGATACATGGTATAATGGATTCTAGCAAATATTAACAGATAAAAAAATCAAAACCTGACGGCCTCTGCTAGAAATCTTATAATGGGCCATGGTTGGATCTTCCATCAGGACAACGATCCAAAACAAACATCAAAATCAACACACAAATGTGTCACTGAACACAAAATGAAGCTTCTGCCATGACCATCCCAGTCCCCTGACCTGAACCCTGTAGAAAATGAGTGGGGTGAACTGAAGAGAAGAAGCACCAACATGGATCTGGGAATCTGAAGTATCTGGAGAGATTCTGTATGAAGGAATGGTCTCTGATCCCTTGTCAGGTGTTCTCCAAACTCATCAGGTGTTATAGAAGAAGACTCAGAGCTGTTAACTTGGCAAAAGGAGGTTGCAAAAAGTATTTAATAAAAGGATGCCAATAATTGTGTCCAACGTGTTTTGGAGAAAAGCATTTATTTCATAATGTGATTTACCCCCCACTTTCAATTCTTTTACTTCAATGAAAGTTTAGATTTTTGTGAATTTTTTGAATAAAAGATCAAAAGGATAAACAATGCAGATTTATTTTTTACAGCCATATTTGATCATATTTACCAGGGGTGCCAATAATTCTGACCACCACTGTATCCTCATAAATACTACACACTGCACCTTTAAAATAGCATAATAGGGGCACTTGCATAATGTTGCTGCTTCTGGATCTATTTTGCCTGCTTTTGAGTTCCTGTGTCATGTGATTAAATGTTCTAATCTGTTTTTCACAGTTTGTCCACATCAGCTGACATGTTTAGGAGCAGAATTGACTTTCTCATATTATTAATCACAGTGCTTCAAATATGTGTTAAAACAACCAACTAAAGAGCAATATTTAAGGATCATTGTGTAGGTGAGTGATATTAACTGATAATTTTGTCTGCACAGTATGCACGGGTCTGGATCCCGGATGTAGAGGAAGTGTGGAGGTCAGCAGAGCTCACCAAGGACTACAGACAAGGAGATGGAGTACTGCAACTACAGCTAGAGGATGGAAAGGTCAGTGTGTGTATATTAGAGTAATGAGTGTTTATAAGCCTCATCAGACTATCTTTATGAACATTGCTCAGAGTACAATGGATTCACTGCAGCACTTTAATGTTCTTAGGATTTGTCCAAGGGATTGATTCTGCAGCATTTGTGTTAGCAGTCCAGATCATTAACCATTAAGTTAAACATACCACTGTCATTCACATTACAGGTACTACAGACCAGTGGTTCTTGACTGCTTTGGCCGTGGGAACCACAAATTTCCCATGGCCGTTAAACCACGACCCAAATTTTTAGGAATTTGAATCAAGCTAATTTATTTCTCAAAAGTGGTTGACACACACAAGTACCGTCCCACTTTACTTAACAAACATAAATTGTAAGAATATCACTAACACCGATGAATAAACAGTATTATAAGGTAAGGCTAATAAATAGCATTTTTTGTTAATACAAAAGGTAGTAAATATTTGAGCCACCACAGTCTGTAAAACATAGAGAATAACAGTGAAAAAATTACAGAAACTACAGTTACCAATGTAAAACACAATACTAACATGAACTGAACTGTTAATAAAATATATGGACACTGATCCTGATGAATAATTGAATAATTATTGATGAGTAATTATTACACATCATTCGTAATAATAATTACTATTAAAGGCACAATATGTAAGATTTTTGGATTAAAATATCCAAAAACCACTAGAACAGTATTATATATTTTGTTGACTTATCCCAAATGTTTCCAAGAATGTTTAAATCCAGAGAAATAAGCAATTTTAACCAGGACACGGACTGTGTCTGTGCGTCGGCTGTCAGTGACATCATACCCACGTTACCCTTGAATTCTGTTTTATTTTGTAGAAACCATGGAAGACGCTTTAATATATTATGTGTTTGATTAGACAGGTGAGCAACTGTTTGGATACATTCATCGACAGAAAACTAATCATTGTTATATAGCTCAACACAGTTAATCTTATTGTTTAAATCTCGTTTTCTTGATTTACCACGAGTACCATGTTTTACCATGCCTAATACCGATCTAGCTTACCGCAGTGTGCAACAAAGTGTCTCATAGCCACCGAGCAAACACACAACATTATAACATAACTTTCAGCACACTCAGATGTATCTAATATGATAAAACAGCGCTGCATTACCCCACATACACATTGTGAAAATCAAGGCATCATCAAGCTACGCCTTTGTTTTGAATAAGCGACCTCTAGCGGTGAAAAATTACATATTGTGGCTTTAAGATTGGATGTAATCATTTATTGGTGATTTAATTGTTAATGACGGAAGATGTGGCTTGAAAAGCACCTTATATTTAGATGTGCATAATTATTAGGCATGTGTCTTTGCATCTTTTCCTTGACCCAATGAGCATTTAATTGTCCGATGGTCACACCATTTCTTTATCCAGTGGTCACGCTTTAGTTTTAAAATTTCTACAGTTGCATCCTTCTCATGGGCACTTCATAATTTTTTTTTTTTTAAGTTCATTTTATGTACAACATAACCATGAATATTCCTTTAAACAATGGCTCCGGGTCTAAATGAGTCTTAACTCTCACTTCAGTGATCTCTGTAGGGGAATAATGACAGTAAAAGCAGCGGTGGTAGTATTTTTAGTATTTTTATGGTCCTTGTAGTAATTTCTATTAATGTGGAGTATTCTATTTATCTGATGGCTTTATTACCTTATTGCACCAATTTTCAATCTATTACTAAACCTTTCTCTAAATGACTTCATAGAACTACAGTAGTTAAAGAAATGGCAGTTTTATTACTTATCTTCATGTTGTGCAAAATCTGTTTGATTTTTTTTTTTTTTCTTCAGTGGAACACAAAAGATGTTTTTTGCAGATTGTTGACATAGATATTTTCCATATCATGAAAGTGAATATTAACTCTTCAGCTTCAAAAAGGACGAAAACATGTAACTTGTGCTCTATTACAAGTATGTCATACTGAAGCCATACGATAGCTTTGTGTAAGTCTTCATTCAATGAAAATATTCCCATAAGCGATAGCTCTTGAAGGGAGAGTTCACTCAAAATGAAAAGTCATAATTTTCTCACCATGTCGATCCAAACCCTTTTTTTTTTTTTCTGTGGAAAAAAAGTGTATTTTAAGAAATGTCAAAAAAATTTTTGTCCATACAATGGAAGTTAATGGTAACCAAAAACTGTTTGATTACCAACATTCTTCAGAATGTCTTTTTTGATGTTCCATAGAAAACAGAAAGTCATAAAGGTTTGGAATGACATGAGGGCGAACACATTTTTGGGGTGATCTGTCCCCTTTAATTATATTCTCCTGATGCCTCAGAAGTCAATGATGTCAAATGTCAAATTCTACTGTGGCTTGTGACCGCTTCGAACAACAAATCAGATTTGAGTATCCTGAAATGTGAATGAGTCAGTTTTTCAGCCTGTCGTCTGACTTCAGAAGATGTATGATGGTTCCCCTCAAAACACAACTTCATATAATTTGTTGTGCTGTTAATTGTGTTATTTAGGAACTGGAGCACAAATTGGACCCCAAGACGAACAACTTGCCACACCTGCGTAACCCAGATATCCTGGTGGGCGAAAATGACCTGACGGCTCTCAGCTACCTTCACGAGCCTGCTGTGTTACACAACCTGAAAGTGCGCTTCATTGATTCCAAACTCATCTACACGTACTGCGGTAAACACACTCATACACTAGACATACTCACACTTAATGTATCTAGAATTATTGAGCTCAATAATGAGGTCTTTTATCGTTTGACCCAGGTATTGTTCTGGTGGCTATAAACCCATATGAGACGCTTCCCATCTATGGAAGCGACATCATTAATGCGTACAGCGGGCAGAATATGGGCGACATGGACCCTCACATCTTCGCAGTGGCAGAAGAGGCTTACAAACAGATGGCCAGGTGGGGCTAAGCAAGTTTAAGTTACTTAAACTGTCGCTAGTTACCTGAATAAAGGCCCTGATATACTCATGGTAAAGTTCTGTTTCGTTTGAAATACATGACCAACGGCATACTGTTTGCGAACATTCCAATGCGAACGCCCATGTTGATGCAGTGTTTATATGAATATGTAAATATGTGCTGCTTGCTATTTTCTCAATAACAATACAAACCCATAACAAGAATGATGAGAAAAGTGCAGTTGAGAAATCATCTGATCTTAGGGAGATGGATATTTTTGCACCAGCTTCACCACACCATTCAAGTCAAGTAACGTTTATTTTTGTAGTGCTTTATTGTTACAAAGCAACAAAATGAGGTGTGATCGCATTAGTGAAATTTCAGCCAAATTTCATGGACAAAAAAGGTCCATTGTTTATTATCAATAGTGAAGCTATGTATGATGCTCAAACAGAAGTCAACCAAGCAGCTTTCTATTGGTCAACACAGCGAATTTGCATGACCAGCTGAAGCTGATGCGAAATCTGCATGGAAACCCCCATGCAAATTCCCAAATAATGTGGATTCCTATTGGAATAACTTTCGCCTGCGAAAAGTTGCAGAACAACGGTAAATGTGACCGGAGCTTTACACACACACACACACACACACACACAGAAAACAGCACCGGTTCTACATTTTAGGAAATAGATTATAATTACAACTTCAATTTCAACTAAAGTGTGTTCGTATTTTTAGTACTCATGCCTGACCTTGATGGTGGAGTCCCAGAGTACACCTACCTATTACATATTTGTCATGGACCAATTGCAGATCTAAGGTGTTTAACGGCCAGCACGAGTTTTCTGGACAGTTTTGAACCACAGACACAAACTCCAAACGAACTTCATTTTGGCCAGATTAAGTTTTGAAAATGATGTCTCACCCGTTCATTCTTCGATTTGGTTTGAAGTATTTTGGGGCAATAATATCGCATTACCTTCAAATAGCGCAAAGACATTTGAAGATAACTCTATATCTCCCTTGAGTACTGTGGTTTGTTACTGCCTTAGAAATGCGAAAACATGAGTTAAAGGGATATTTCACTTCACCAAAAATTTTTAATTTGGTCATCAGTTACCCACCCTCATGTCCCAAACCTGTATGAATTTCTTTTCTTCGGAACATAAAAGATGATATTTTGAAGAACGTTGGGATCCAAACAACATTATACCCCACTGACTTTCATTGTATGGACAAAAGGCACTTTTTTCAGAAGAACGTCATACAGGTTAGCAATGACTTTCCTTTTTGGATGAACTATCTTTTTAGGTACAGTGGAGTTGTGCTTGTATTGCATTAGCCAAGCATTCATATTTGCATAGATAGAGTATGTGTCTGTGTGAGTATGAGCTATATTGCTCAATCTAAAGGGAAGGTTTGTAGGTCAGGATGTTGCTCACTGCAGCCCAGCCAAAAATAGACCAGCCAAGGTTATGTTTCTCTCGCTCGTTTTCTTGGGTCTCTTGTTCCTTCTCAATGCAGCTGCAATGGTGTGCACAACTGAACCCATCTGTCTGAAAGGTTCATTGATCAGTGGATGCCTGTGTTGCAGCAAAAGCAGTTTTCACATGCTGCATCATTTTCTCCGAGCTTGTTTTTCTCATTCGTCTTTGCAATACACCAATACAAATCAATAGATTTTCAGAGTAAACTCTAGCACCCCTGCCAAAAATATAGATTTTCCCGTACTGAAATATTTGAAACGCTTCCAATACTCATTTTCTGCAGAATAGATACATGATACCAGCTGCGCTTTCTTGCTCTCTCATCTTTCCGACAGCGAGTTGACACACAAACCCGCCTCCCCTCACTCGTTTCATTTGCTCCAGATGAATATTATTGGTGTTACAGGGCTTGAATTTCGGTGTGGGATTGCATGTATTCAGCATAATTTTACTCATTCCCGCAGATTTTGTGCTCAGACCCAAAGTGTGCGCACATAAAGCCGCCTCTCAGTACTACATTGAGCTGTTTTTCGCTGCTTATAGCTCTTAAACAGTGAAATACACACAAAATAATGTCAAAACGCTGGTCTTGGTGAGTATTCACGTAAACAGAGTCAGTTATGTTTAAAGGGAATGTAAACTGTTGAGAAAGAAAACACATGTGTAACAGTATAATGGATCCATGTGTCAGGTCTTAAAGTGACAGCAGCCTAATATACCTGCTGCCAAATTATGAGATAATATTCAAAATATCCATATGGCAGTTTTTACCCATGGTATTGATGTCAAAATTGTGGCCAGTGAAAATGCTGAGTGGCTAGTAACTTTGGAAAACCACCAGCCACAGTGGCTGGTAAACAAAAAATTTGGGCTGTCAAACGATTAATCACATCCAAAATAAAAGTTTGTGTTTACATAATATATGTGTGTGTACTGTGTATAATTATTATGTATATTTGAATACACACACATACATGTATATATTTAAGAAATATTTGCATGTGTGTGTGTATATATATATATATATATATATATATATATATATATATATAATTTATATATAAATACATTTTATATATAAAGTTTAAAAAAATTCTTAAATGTATACATGCATGTGTGTGTATTTATATATACATCATAATTATACACAGTACACACACATATATTATGTAAACACATACTTTTATTTCGGATGAGATTAATCGCGATGAATTGTTTGACAGCACAAAAAAAAGAAATTCTAGATGAACTTATTCTTTCTTTTGTATTTTCCGCATCATTCAGGGATGAGAGGAATCAGTCCATCATTGTGAGTGGAGAATCTGGAGCAGGGAAAACTGTTTCAGCAAAATACGCCATGCGTTACTTTGCCACGGTCAGCGGCTCTGCCAGTGAAGCTAATGTGGAGGAGAAAGTTCTGGCATCCAACCCCATCATGGAAGTAAGTTTTTCCTGCATCACTAGATCAGTGCGTCATTCTGGAATCAGTACTGAGACTCGGGCTGTTTGTTTTCATGAAGGTCTTTAATAATACAGACATTTATATCTCAGAGAGCCAAACCCCTTGGGCTGGGAGACTAAAAGCTGTTCACTGGCTGAAAACGAGTGTCTTGTTCATAGCCTTATATTTGCTCTACACTACATGGTCTTCATCTCCCCAGGGCTTATTTCCCTCAGTACATCAGAGAGAGAGAGAGAGTATGTGTGAGCACTCAAACACACGTGTATTAGGGTAAATTTAGTGTTAGCATAAAGCTCATATGACCTTCTCTGCTGTCCTCAACTCACATATTTCTTCAACATACTTAAAACGGACACAATCACTATGTTTCAGAAACTTGCTACCTCCATATACATTTTTATGTATATGTCAGCATGTAAAAGCATCATGGGATCTCCAAACATGAAGGCTGTTCCAAATGTGCAATAATGTGTTATGTGCAATAATTACATTATTATAATTATGGGGGAAAAAATCATATTATGTTACCTTGTTTTAGCCAAATTCAAAGGCAGTATTATCGTTCACAAATAACGTGCTGCAGTGATGATGTATTTTTGTAGGCCATCCCGGAAGTTAGCATCACCCTGGTTCCCTCGACAAAAACGCAATAGGACTTTTCCATTGGCTTTTGGATTGTCACAGAAAAAAGCTCTGTGACCACAAATGGGCTAAAGGCACACTTTAAAGGATTAATTCACTTTAAAATGAAAATTACCCCGTGATTGTATTATTGAACTCAATTCAGATTCGAGTCTCCCATGCCCTTTGCATGAGCGTTTATTTTTTATTATTTTTTTTTTTATAGCCTTATGATAAAAGAGATGTTTAATATATGAAATATGTGAAATATTTATAATTTTTTATCCCTAACGCCCCCCCAATCTATCATTGGACATATAGTGCATGCATAATTATTATGCAAGTTTATATTCTGATCATATATTTTTCCCAAGCACATTTTACCAATTCCAACCTACCTGGAGTCTCCAGAAGTACAAGGTGTCAGGATCTCAGAGACTTTGCTATGGTAAAGAATCCTGAATTATAACCCACACTTAATAATAATCACAAGCTGAAGTGTTGTGAAATACATGAAGACCTGTGTCTGTGTCTGAAGGCTTTATAGACAGATAGGTTGAGAGTGAATCTTGAGGGACCAGCACCAGTTCAAGTCAGACAACAGCAGCGGTGGCGAGGGAGTCGTGCTGTGAGCTGCTACTAACAATGAGCAAGACGGATCTTTCAGGGTAGGAGATGGACTTAAAACAACTCCCAAAACGTACTGCTAGATTCTGGAAGATAAATTCTTTAAACAGTGGTACGAGTGGATATCGTGCTGGTCCTTCAAGAGTCGCTCCCAACCTATCTGTCTATAAAGCCTATAAAAACAGTCTTTGTTTATTTCACAACACTTCAGCTTGTGATTCTTATTAAGTGTGGGTCATATTTCAGGATTCTTTACCATAGCAAAGTCTCTGAGATCCTAACACCTTGTACTTTCTTTAGACTCCAGGTAGGTTGCTGTTCTGGAAAATGGTGGAACTGGAGACTAAAGGGTTCCTGATGGTTTCAGACCTAATTCTTCACCTTTAATTCCTAATTTTTTTTTGCAGTTAACATGTGACTTTTCTTCTTGGCCTGTTTTTGTATGACCCTGGTGAACCAATGAGCGTTTTGCTGTCTGTTTATCATGCCTTAATTTTGCAATTTCTAGTACTGCATTAGTATTGCATCCTTCTTGTGAGCCTTCAATAATTTTTGACTTTTCAGTGCGAGTTAAATCTAATTTTTTGGCCCATTTTAACTGTAAAAGAAAACCTGTTTAATAATTATGCACACCTGAATATAGGGCGTTTTTCACTTCAAGCCTTCCTTAATAGTTATATATCACTTATTAATGATTAAATACAAAATTGATAGTAGTTAAGATTAATGTGGTTTGGAATTGGTAGAATGTGCTTGCAAAAAAAATATCAACTTGCATAATAATTATGCATGCACTGGAAAGACAGGTAGTCCCACCCCCGAACTCATGCTATTGGTTGAGCCTAGCAGGTGTTTACTCTAGTACTCACATTGATGATACATAGTTGTTCATAGCTAAATAATGCAACGTGAAAGAGACCTGTGAAGGCCAAATAGGTCAAATCAAACTCTAGTCCAGACCTAGATATAAATTGTTAAAACCCAGTGTGAAAACCACCTTAAAAACACAAATGATCTGAACTTGGTTAGGTTTGGTTAGGCTCAGTTGCTTGCTGATTCTGATTTTGACAGAGATCCTCAGCAGATTTCTGCTCTGTGGGGGAGGCAGTATCAACTTCCTGACCTGCTGTAGAGACCCAGAGAGCCAACGCTCTATGTCGTCTCCTACACACATGATCTTCCTGTCACACTGTTTTTTTTAATCAATAACCTTTCTGTGTGCTCCTTAAACTTTTAACCCTGTTCTCTTCTAACTGAAACAATAAAGAAACCCGCAGGTCAGTCCAGTACTTCAACTCAAGCTGATGTCTTTTCTGTTCTCATCTCTAGTCCATCGGCAATGCCAAGACCACCAGGAATGACAATAGCAGTCGATTTGGGAAATACATTGAGATCGGCTTTGATAAGAGGTATCACATCATCGGTGCGAACATGAGGACATATCTATTGGAGAAATCACGTGTCGTATTTCAGGTGAGGGATGAGCATGAATGACATTCTGTCACTTTGGAGATTCACTTTGGTCTTTATGTCTTAAACTACCCATATTCTAAACCTTTTCAGCATCTTGTTTTGGCCCAAAAGGTCCACAATCTTTATCGAGCATGAAATATTATTCATCAAGACCATTTTCCACCCTCTGATATTTAGAATTAAACGGGCTCTTTGCAACTGTACCTTTAAGACTTGACCTACGTCAGGATTGGCTAACCTTTCTGATGAAAAGAGTAATAGTGCCTTTGGCATAAAATATAGAATTAAAGAGTATATAGATATATAGCATGGGCGTCACTAGGCCCTTTTTAGGGGGGCTTCAGCCTTCTGCCCAGCCCCCCTAAAAAATATGTGATTAACCTTTAAAACACATGAAACTGGCGGGAGGCTTCGGCTTCGTCCCGTCTTTTAGTCTGCGTCAATCAGCGTGTTCTTCAAGCCGCAGCGGCGCCGAGCAGAGCGCACGTCAGAAGCAGAGGTGTGTGCGTTCATCTGAGCCTCATTGGTCTGTCACCGCTCGTCAATGTCAAAATATTTGAGAAAACCAATCAAATCAGAGTAGGCGGGCTTTATGTTCACACAGAAGCTGATGAGGCTGAGCGCGAATTTTAGCAGCACGACTCGACGTCAAGTGAGAGATATGTAAGTAGCTAAACTAAACATTTCATATTTGACAGCTGCTTCTTTAAGTCAGAAATGTTAAACAAATTACAAAAATATTCAGGCAAATTAATACAATTTTGTCAAAAAAAATTTAATTGAAAATAGGCCTATGTGATTCATAATGTAATTTAACAAACAAGAAATATTAACAAAGCCGTTTTGTTCAGATTAGGCATAGCCTAAGATTCATAATGAATGTGTAGGCTACATATTGTAAATGAATATAATTCCATTTGTAGCCTTCAGTAAATAAAAAAAGCTCAGTTTTTTTCAGCCTGTATTGGGCATAAGATTAGTAATAAATGTGTGCATATTGTGATTTAATTTAATAAACTTAGTTACCTGGTAGCCTTCAGTAAATTAACGTGTCTACGAAAATGATTCATAAAACATATTAATATCAGTTAACCATATGTTTACTCGCTTCACTGACGAAAATGGAAAAACTATATCAGTCATATCTGCCCACTGACATGGTTTTCAAGCTATTGTTATCTAATTTTTTGGCCTTCAGAACATCTTAAAATGTGCATATGTAGATCATAGAAATCTAAATTTTCTCGGGGAGCATACCCCCCAACCCCCCTAATTACCTCACATTTGGGATCTCAGTGATTATAAACGTGCCTACATTCCTGGGTATGATTAAGAGATGTACGATATGGTCATGCAGAATAAGGCTTTAATATTTGCTTTATAAGTATAAGTAATAATAAATCCTAATATCCTAATATGCATGCTAATAAGCTACTAGTTAATAGTGAGAATTGGACCCTAAACTAAAGTGTTACCATTTTTTTCATACCCTCACTGGGGGCTGAGCCCCCCTAAGATGAAAATCCTAGAATCGCCCCTGATATATAGTATGTAAAAGACTGGGTGGTCAAATATTGATGTAGTGATGTCATAACTATTGTTGTCAAAAATACTGATATTTCGATATGTATCGCTACTGAAATATCTGAAACGATACCAATACTCCTTTCTACAGTATCGATACACCGATACCAGCTGCGCTTTCTTGCTCTCCTCTCCTCTCCGACCGACAGCTAGTTGAAACGCACCCGCCTCCTCTCATTCACTCCGGTTAAATAGTGTTGGTGTGACGGGTCTGAATTTCGTGCGGGATTGCACATAATTCTACTCATTCCCGCAGATTTCGCACTCACATCTGAAGCGCACACACATACAGTAATAAATCCGCCTCTGACATACAAGTGCAAAAATGAGCTCCTTTTCCCAGCTTATGAATGGTCAAATACACTCAAAAATAATGTCACAATGCCCGTCTTGGTGAGTATTAACGTAAACACAGTCGTAAACAGTTGTTTTGGCAATGTGTAACAGGAACAGTATTTTGGATCCATGCGTGCTTCAGGTCTTAAAAGGACAGCAGCCGAATAAACATGCCACTCTCTATGTTAATGTTATTCAAACTACAGACAAACGATCACTTACTGCTCTTGACTGATTAACTTGTGTAACTCTAATGGATTAATCTGTATTTAATTTTTTACAATGAAGATTATCCAATGTTATTTTAAATGTGATTACCTTGTTTTTTTATTCCGTTTCTTACCTGAATACTACTGTTAGACCTACCTGAAAAAACAAAGCAGTCTATTTCATTTGTATCTTTATTCTATTGTATTTATTTGTGCTATTGTTAGTAATTTTTTTATTTGTTCTTATTTTATTACTGTTTACTTGTCTTTTTAAATTCAGTTTACCATTTGAAATCAAGCTTCCTTGTGCTGTGTGTAAGCTATTGCAACAAAATTACCCCATTGTAAAAAATACATTGAGTTAGCAAATATTTGTGAGATAATTGTAATGGTAATTGATCAACGTTTATATATATATATATATATATATATAATATATATATATATATATAAAAAATAAAAAAAAAGATTAAAAGCTTTATCATATGAAGTGATCTCTTCAGAAGAAATATTTGATTGCCTAGACTTTCAATAGATGGACAAAAAAAGAAATAATATTAAAAATATCTATTTGACAGTATATGCAGCGTTTTTTCCCCGTGATATCGAATATCGATACTTTTCCAGGTATCGTATTGAAGTTAGAAATTCCAGTATTGTGACAACACTAGTCATAACCATGACAATTTCTGAATCAGTCGTTTTTATAGTTGTTTTGTGAATGGACTGAGGGCTGAGTATGTTCACATAGTACATTAAACTCTTTAATTTCACAAGAGAAACAAAACAAATCCGTTTAACGAAGGGTATGATTATATGAATGAATCTAGAATATGGTAGTGGGAAGAGCATGGAAATCTCTGTGCCTCTCAGATGGAAATGTTGATTTCTCTCTTTGCCCTCATATGTGATTTTCCATGCCAGTTTTTTTCCTTTACTGAATTACTGAATAAATGTGTGGTTTCTTCTTTGGAGTCTTAAACTAAAAGCCTGCTGTGTTTCAGAATTACCACCAGATGCTATCAAACACTTAGTGATCTAGAGATTAACTCTGTGTGTGCGCTTTTGAATCTTTCTGATGGTTTTCAAAAAAAAAATTGGAAAAAATCAGATACTCAACTTGATTTTTACATTTGCATGAATAGATAGGGACATATGAGTCATGCTGTTTTCCAACATTATTATAATATGAAAGGTTAAAATTAACAACTAATTTGTTTTATATTATTATAAAACTTGCACATAATGCAGTTTTATAATAATAACTTTTATAATATAACTTTTTAATTACATATTTATGCTTCTACTCCAATTTGTGTTTTGAAATATAAATACTTAAACGGTGGCTGTCATAACTTGTTTTCATGACGGATGTATTCAAACACGCATTCAATATTAAAGAACATATAATAAATATGTTATATTGCATATATTTAGCAAAATGCTCCTTTCTAGAGTTCATTTTTCCAACCAACTATCTAGCTATGGACATTAAGTGGCTTTTCTGAGGTAAATGTAAGGTTAAGGTTCACTGACACCTTTCCACAGTTGAAACACTGATTGAGCGATTACATGAGACATGATACATTTCAGTAAGCTGTACTGTATCTTTCAACATACCTTCTGATGCTCATTCATGTGTATTTTGTGCTATAACTACATTGAAACTGCTTTGAAGAATGACATAAGACAGTGTACACAGACAGGAGCAGCCAGCCGCCACACCCTCTGAAGCACACCGCACTTCCTGCTTATGTCAGATCTAATTTTAGCTCCTCTCAGATACCTCAGGGATTTAATTCACAGGACTATTTTCATTTCTTGAAGACTGCTGTGTCTTTCTGCACTTTCAAGACTCCAAGCCCTAGTGAGCTATAAGCTAATATTATGCTACCTTCTTCGATAGCTTTATCTGGCCAAATTCCTTCACAGAGAAGGCACTTCCAGAATGAGCACTCCGATTACTTATGAATGGGAGAAAGTGCAGCGTCCAATATGGCGAATAAGCCCCGCTTTAAAAAATAAAAGAGACAATCGTTGATTAGTAAAGTCATTGTGTCACTGTAGCTGCCGGTAGAAGCTCCGGTTGCTATAGAAACAGGCAGTGTTCTGAGACGCGCGTTTAGGATTGCGCATGCGCACTAGCATTGTCCAGGCTGAAAAAAATATTTTTTGGTCATGATTCGAGCGTTTAGAAACCAAGTTTATGAGACAGTTGTCAGATTTCATTGGTGATTTCAAATATAACCGTAAGCTTGGCGAACAGTTTTGGAGAATTTGATGTTTCCCCATTCAAAGAGATAGGAGCTGCACTTGCATGCCGTAGAGGCATTTTAAAGATGGCTGCCGAGTGAAATGACTTATCTTAAAGGGATTTTGGTATCACATAATATTGCTAGCTTAGCAACATGCTAATAGCACACTTATTTGGAATAAATTGTGTCGAGTCTTTGTTGAGCTTCAAGTGAGGAATGTTTTTAAATGGTTATGAAGAGTGCTCCAAATCAGTCACCTATGGTTGCTGTGTTTTGCATATGTAAACAGTAGACAACAAGGCAGCTCACTAGATTTTAGAAGAAAGCTGTTCATTGAGCAAATATAGGCTGTATCCAAAATCGTCCCCTATACCCTAATTCACTTTTAACAACATTACTCCACTAGTATAGTACACTGAATGAGTGAATGAAAACGAGTGAGCGAATTCAGACAGTGAGTGTGCTGGAAGTGCAGCAGAGCATTCAGTGCATCGGTGTTCTTTAGCGGCTAGGCGTTGAGTATACGTCGGTTGTACACTCATTGAGGTGCATTATGGGATTGAATGAGTGCACTTGATGTCCACTATGGTTTAGGACACAACTACAAATGGCTGTCCATCCCCATAGTGATGCACCAACATTTCGGCAACTGAAAATATTTGGCAGAAAATGGTTTTGGAGGGCAGAAATCATTGACAGATACAGTGATTTTTAAAGGTGCAGTGTGTAATATTTATGAGGATCTATTGACAAAAATGCAATATAATATACTAGGGATGTGCATTTTTCCAAAATATTGTATTCGAATATTTGGGCTCATAAAAAACGAATATTCGAATATTCGTTTATTTAAATGACTTTATTTTGAGAAAATGAGAATTTTTATTCATCAAGTTTTTGTCACCATTTCTGAACAAGCTCACGATTAGGCAATATACACAACAACCTTACATTATATCTTAAGGTTTTCTTTCAGTTCAAACCATTAAACAATATGTGTAAACAAAAAATATAAAGAACAAAAGCATTATAAGCTCAAGCAGCGCGAGCGAAAAAAAAACGCTAATAAAGCAGGCTGCGCCAGTTATCGCGCAGAACGTACATATACATTTGAGTCGGTATATGGTTATCGTGTTTATATTGTTTCACATTTTCATGTTTAGAAAAACGATAATATCATGTGGATGATATTATTCTTGGGTGAGAAAACGCGTTGCAGAGACACAAAAAATGGTGTTAAGAGAAGTTTCTAACAGTACTTTGTTTTCTGTTCTTAAACCCTTGACGAAACTTAAAGGAAGCATATGTCTCGAGATCATTTTGCTATCATATACGTTATCTCGCTCTCACTCGGGGTGCAGCTGCGCATACCTGCACTCGTGAATGCAGTGATGGACAGCTGTCTTTTCTCATTCACCTGGTGTTTGGATTTCATGTGATTTCTCATTGGGTTTGTGATATTATGATAACTCAGTTTCATTAATTAATTTTATCAAAAGTAACTCCATTTTGTAAGATCATTTTCAATTTTCATCTAAGTAATTCCAAACATCGCGAGGCAGACGACGACATTATATGATCAAATACAATCAACTTATTAACACGCTCCACAGCGCCACCCAGTGGATTTAGTTATAACTGTGAATTTTAGTGGGATTTATCATGGATTCACTGCATTTACGGCCAGCAAAGCAACGCAGAAAAATTCGAATAGTATTTTTATTTTTCGAATATTAATTACAGATCGAATATTCGACTATACGTGCACACCCCTATAATATACATAACTATGTTCAGTGTTGTATAAAGACATAATGAACCGTTATGTTTTTATTACCTTAGAATGAGCCATTTCTATCTATACACCGCGGGTCCCCTTACAGTGAAGTCGCCATTTTGCGCCGTCATGTTTCTACAGTAGCCCTAAACGGACAAACTGCTCTACAGAGCGCTAGCTGCTCTCTGCTGTCTCAGACGACGACATCTTTGTCCTGTGTCGGCCACCGTAGCTTCTCTATGTGCTTCGAAAGGAAGGGGTGAGCAGTAAGCGGTTGCAATCCGCAACCTCACCGCTAGATTCCGCTAAAATTTACACACTGAACCTTTAAGTGGTGCTTTTCCGATGGCGAGTTTTGACTGTTTCAGCATCTATATTGTGCACACAACATGGATAAACTACAACAGATAAACATGTCAGCTGTGTAGACCCTAGGCCTGGGTTGACAGTATCGAATTGTCGTTTTTGTTCAATCTTCATTTTGATGAACCGAGATCTTTTAGTCTGTGCTGTTTTCAGTTGATGAGTGAACAAAGCTTTACTATTTGTAGCGCACTTACCATCCAATAATCACAATAAGCTTTGTGCTTTTTTACTATTGATATGAAACAAAGTCTTAGCTTTGAAATGCAGTCAATTTTATGACAGTTTTATTATGAAATTCAAACAATAAATGTTGTTTAGATGTTCTTTAATGTGGTGTGACTTAATGTATGTTTGAATACATACAGTATGTTATTAAAAACTATTTTTTATTAAATAAAATTTAAATATTTATATTTCATTGAATTAATACATCATTAAAACATTTACATAAAAATAAAATTAAAATAATTTTTTATGTGTTGATTATTAATTAAATTTGATTAATGAATTGATTAATAAATCACATTTATTTATTTTACTTTCAGTTTTGGTAAAAAGTTTTTGGTTCATCACTATCAAATAGAGCACTATGAAAGGGTAAAGAGAGCGATTTCAGACACAGCCATAGTTTTAGCCCTTGGCTTGCCTAAATCTGAAAGATATAATTCTATAAAGTCGGTCATTCAAGGTTGCACCAGTATTATTGTCCCCAAAACTGATCAGGCCTATACATAAATCACTTCATATGGCCCAGGTGTGAGAAACAGGGTTGGAATTCAGAAGCTTTTTCTCCTTCTGGGAAGCTCATAAAGATTAAAGCTGGACAGGAATGAGGATAATGGAGTTAAACATGTCTGTTCAGTGTTACATAACATACTCACAGAGACTGCTGTTGTGCTTAGGGGAATTCCAGATGAGTTAAGTGTCAGATGCAGAGTTTGACCAGAAATGTACTCTATACAAGTATGCAAATTAATGGTATTTTGCAAGCTTGTACATGCTTAACATGCATTACTGTGACAGTAATGGGTTGTACCACTTTTGTGTGTGGTATTTCATCACAAAAACCTGCATCTTATTCACTAACCACCTGCAATCTGTGCTTGTATTGTGTCATGCGTGTATTTAATTTAAATAATCACCCTGCTTTTCAGCACGAACGCACCTTATTTCTATATAAATTAGGTTTTGATAGGTATATATTAGTCAGAGCTATTTGTCTGGCACAATTAACGTTGTGTTATCATCAACTGCAGCAGGTGATAAACAGAATTTTATTTAAAAAAGGGATATTTATGTACCGTTTTCTTTTGATCATTGCCCCAGTAATTCAAATGATAATCTAATGAAAAAAGAGGGCATATTTTAGTTTTCATATATTGATGGTCTAGTTTGGTGGGACAAAAAGGCAGATTTAAAGTTAAAGAGTTATTGATTCATATTAGTTATGGATTAAATTACTCTTAAGAAATTAATTATTGTTAACTTTATTCTCAAGTTAGGAAATTAGAAGAAAATAGCCGTTACAAAGAATATTATTCTTAAAGGGATAGTACACCCAAAAATGAAAGTTCTATCATTAATTACTCACCCTCAAGTCCAAATTTTCTGAAGAGACACAATCGCTTTATTTGATGAACAGATTGAATTTATGCTTTTATTCACATATAAACATTAATCAACTCACACATCAGTTGTGGTAAACAGAAGCTCAAGCATGTTCGCTTGACGTGCGAGAACCAATGAGGTTCATTCTTGTGCGTCAAGCAAGTTTGATTGAGCTTCTGTTTATGTTTGCTGATCAATGGTTAAATGTGAATAAAAGCCTAAATTTAATCTGTTGATCATATAAGGTGATTGTGTCTCTTCAGAAAATTTGGACTAAACTGCTTGATTCATATGGATTAGTTTTACAATATCTTTATGAACTTTTAAAGTGTCAAAGTGGTAGTTGCATAGCTGTCTATAGAGGGGCAGAAAGCTCTCAAATTTCATCAAAAAGATCTTTATTTGTGTTCCGAAGATGAACAAAAGTCTTACGGGTTTGGAACGACATGAGGGTGAGTAATTAATGACAGAATTTTCATTTTTGGGTGCACTATCCCTTTAAGAATGTCTCAGGAACTATAGTGATGTCTGTGGCCGGTTGCATAACAGCTTAGACAATTTTTTTCTTCAAGACTGATCATAACTTTTTTAAATCAGTCAGTTATATAAAAAGGTCTAATTTGAATCCGAAAAGTAAGACTGATTAGCCCTAATTAACTGCTTGACAGTCTTAAGTTTATGTTTATGCAAACTGGCCCCTGTCCACATTTACGGAACAACCAAGTGTTTATGGGCAGGCACATCTGAAACTGATGCCACAGTATATAGCATTTAACAAAGCTATAGCTCATTCAAATAATGGTTCAGTAGTCATTGCAAATTTAGCATGAAAAATTTAGTTTCTGGCCATCCATATTTTGTCCATATATCACAGATACAGTATAATTCAAAACCAAAGTGAAATGTGATGTTCATGGATATTTAGTTTATTTGGTGCTAATTGAAAGTTCTGAATATCTCTTCATAAAAGGATCTGGCATGAACATTAAGCTGACAAGGTAGGTTTATTATTTCTGATGAAGCATGAATGCCACAGTCAACACTGACACACTTCATAATTAACTAATTCATGATCATATACTGCAGAAAAGTGTTGTTCGTCAAAGCCTCTATTGTGCTATATAAAAGGTTCCTAATTTTGTTTTGAGGGTCTCCTACAATAGGTTTACATGCATCAAAGGTCAAAAAACACTTCAATTTTCTCATAATATACAATGCAGCATCACCTAATTTCTCAAAGAGTCTGAAAACGATTCAATCTCTCTAAAGCCCTCCTTTCCGAGAGGTCAGATGGCCGAGTCTGTTGTGATTGGTCTACCGCTTACAGCACGCGACGGAAACAAAACGGCCATTACCATATCTGAATTTTAGCTCCAGAGGCTTCCTCAGCACTTGATACACAGTGATGCAAACAGTAACGATGGCGTCTATTTTATCGTATCAATTCCAGTGCGAGTCCTCATCATTTTGAAGTGCATGCAAAGTGGATTCACAGTGCTGAAAATATCGTCTTCTCGACATGTTGACAACTCTTCCAGGCCTCAGCTACAACTACAGTGTTTGAGGGCAGGTCAAAGTAGACATCGTTCGCAGGCAGCCAATGAAGACCATAGGCTGGCATTATGCAAATTTGTTACATTGTTACATAGGTATGTAACAGGAAGTGAGACTGGAATTACTGACAACTCGTTTCGGCGGTTCAGAATCTATTCTTTTAGGAGACAATAACTTTATTTGTCATGCACTTTGGTCCTTTTATATTCACAAACAGCTACATTACACACTGCATGAAAGTTAATAAAAAGCATAATAGTGGCACTTTATGTTAGTACATGCAGCTTCATGAGCAGTAACTGATTTGTTTTGAATGTCTGTTTTTCTAAGTCCTACAAATTTTGGTTGGATTTCTTGTGATGCAATAAAATACTGCAGATGGAACCAACTGTTTTTCTTAAATAATGTTATATGCTATTTTTGTTTTTCTTGCATTCCTTGTTCACCAGGCGGATGAAGAGAGGAATTATCATATCTTCTATCAGCTCTGTGCATCTGCTCACCTCCCAGAGTTTAAAGCCCTGAAACTCGGTGAGCCACACACACACACACACACACACACACACACAAAAAAAAATAACCCAGCATATTTCATTCAAGAGGAGAATTCTTTAACGAGACTATTATTCAAATTAGGATTGCTCATTCATGGGAATATTTGAGCTGTAACGGAATGATGGGGAGGTTTATAAGTATTAAAGCTACACAATGTAACTTTTTTTTTTTATTTAAAAAAATTACAAAATGTTATTATTGAGAGAGTGCAAAGAAATCCATCTTCCAAACCATGTTATATCCGCACACAATTTTGACTGTGTGTAGCGTGAACCATGGGTCATTCAAGATGGCAAACCTCTGAGGAATGACTGCTTGTCAAAACAAAACAAACAAACATTATTTATTTGTCTATCTGCTCCTAATATAATATCCTGTATCCATGTATTCATCGAACCACATTCAACCGCGCAGAGGAGTGGATCTTTAATAGTGTAGCTTTAAAGCCGCAATATGTAATTTTTCGCCACTAGAGGTCGCTTATTCAAAACAAATTATGCTTGATGATGCATTGATTTCACAGAGCTTTTATTATGAAGCAGACGACCGCTTCCGCTCATGTGTATGTGGGTTTCTGTCGATGAATGTATCCAAACAGTTGCTCACCTGTCTAATAAAACTCATAATATATTAAAGCGTCTTTGGTGTTTCCATGGTTTCATAAAATAAAATCAAAATCGAGGGTAACGCTGGTGTCATTAATAGGCGACGCACAGAGACGGTCCATGTCCTGGTTAAATTTGCTTATTTCTCTGAATTTAAACATTCTTGGAAACATTAGGGATAATGTAAGTACACTTACAAGTCAACAAAATATATAACATTGTTCTAGTGGTTTTTGGATATTTTAATCCAAAAATCTTACATATTGTGCCTTTTAAAGGGTTAGTTCACCCAAAAATTTAAATACTGTCGTCATTTACTCACTCGTATGTCATTCCAAACCCATAAGACTTTGGTTCATCTTCGAAACACAAATTAAGATATTTTTAATAAAACCATGAGAGGTTTCTGTCCCTCCATTGAAAGTCCAGGTAACCATAACTTAGAAGTCATAAAATGAATCCATATGGTTTAATCCAAGTCTTGTGAAGAGATACAACCGCTTTATATGATGAACAGATTTAATTTAGACTTTTATACTCTACATAAAGAGCATCACAAAGGTGAATGGAGGCTTGTGCGTGTCACTGGTATAACGCACGGACGTTTGAGCTTCCATTTTTACCATATGTAATGCTCTGATGTATGTGTGTTAATCATTGGTTATATGTAAATAAAAGCCTAAATTACATCTGTTCATCATATAAAGTGATCGTATTTCTTCACAAGTCTGCTCGATTCATATGGATTTGTTTTACAACGCCTTTATGACCTTTTTGGATCTTATATGGTTTTGTTATCTGGACTTTCAATGGAGGGACAAAAATCTCTCAAGATTCATGAAAAATATCTTAATTTGTGTTCCGAAGATGAACCAAAGTCTTAAGGGTTTGGAATGAGATGAGGGAGTGAATGTTAAAAATTGGATGCTTAAATCCTAAAAAATTTAAATGTTATTAAAAAAATTAAAAAGTATAATAGTATAGGGTTAGTCTATAGTACGTATAATTAATTTTATATAAAAAAAAAATTAAGTCTGAAAATAATTATGAATAATTAAAAAGTCTATGGCATGTCCATATTTAAATAGGTGAAGGTGCGTTTGTGGGTTACGTGTCTGATTAGAGTGTGTTCGTGTTGGCACAGCATGGAGAGCGGCTATCAGAGCTGTCCTGCTGAGAGGCGGGCTGTGCAGGTCTAAACACACACACACACACACACACACACACACACACGCAGTCACATATGAATACTGGAGCTACTGTAGTTTGGTTCCACACACACCTCTCCCTATCATCTCTTCTCTGTTTGCTTCACCCACTTGCTCTGAAACACACACACACCCACACACACACTGCTGGCTCTGTGCTCTCTCCTGCTGTTTGCCTACTCAGCTGACTTCCTGCTCAGCTGACGCCCCGTTAATGTGAGAGTTTGTGTGTGAGCGAATCTCTCAATATGGTCTCTGTTGCCAAGCAACAGTGCATCGTTCGTTAAATCTATGAAGAAGGTTTTGTTTTTTAGAGTCTGTCTGTGAATAAGAGAAGGGTTTTTATTAATGCAAATCTATGTTGTACTAATGACGGAGTTTTCTATTCATTAATGGTTGGGGAGTTTCCTGCATAATTAAAGTTTTGATGAGCTAGTGTGTCTGAATGAATGTTTGAGAATTAACAAACTACATTTTAGTTTACTGTTATGTTAAACATTGTCATATGAACAACCAGTCAGTTACTACACTGATTTAACTCTCAGTTCTGTCAGGACCACTATCATCAAAGATGATAGACAATTAGCATATAGTTTGGATTGGCTGTATGGTTCTGTTCTGGGCAAGAACTCCCTGCCTATCCATGCAGCCTAGCATGAATAAGAGCAGGAAGCGCAGTATTCCAGATATCATTAATGCTTAAGAATGTAATGTACAACATAATTCAAGAAAAAATGAGTCTGATTCGAAGAGGAATATCAGAAGGCCAAGTCCTGACTAGATGAGAGTCGGAGCTGGGAATGGAGGAGGGTAATTAGCTCCTGAGCAACGCGATATAGCTGCTGATAATACTGAATGGGCCTTTTATATAGGGATGCTGTGATAGGCGTCGTATTCCTATAGGTAGACGTGGATCAGCTGAGAGTCCAGAACTAACACTACGCTTGATGAGTCTTATTTACAACAAAATGCAGCTGTAAGCTTTGTGATTTTGATTCACTAAAAGGAACCAACTCATTTGGGAATCATACTAGATTAGAACCCAGCAAACTGATCAAACATATTTTTGCTTACACTGACCTCTTCTTCAGGTTAAATTGAAAAGTCCAGTTCATTTTGGTGAATCAGTACATTCAGATGGTACATTTCAATCAACCAGTTTAGAAAATATAAGTAGTATAGTAATTCATTTGAGCCCCTGCACGGAGATAATCTTTTTTGTGCCAAATTAGTTTGATAAATGCTGAAGTTTGTATCTTTATTGCAACTCCATTGTCTCCTTGTTTTGAACATATCTAACATAAGAAATTATTGGTTCATTGTATCGATCAACATTTGGGTTTGATGACAACCCAACCCTGGGGATAGATCCCAAGTCTGCTGCTTCTTTTTTTAGGTGGTACAATCATTTTTTTTTTTTTTTAGTGATATAATAAAAGTTATGTGCATGTGTTTCTTTCTTCACAGGGAAAGCTAATGAATTTCACTACACCAAACAGGGCAGGAGCCCAGTGATTGATGGAATAGATGATGCCAAGGAGATGTCGACCACCAGGAACGCCTTCACACTGCTAGGTCAGACTGAAAGTTCAATCATTTCTCATGTAGTTGAGAGTTTAATGTGCAAAATAACCATCTCAGATGAGATAGAGGGAGGAAATCGCAGATTATGAGTGAGTGAATAAATGAATGAATGAGGTGTACACCCAAAGCGCTTTACAATCATATCATATTCTCCTCACCCACCACCAGTTTGCAGAATCTTTGAAAACTAGGTGCATGACGCCCCTGACTGGGGACTGGGCAGTCCCAGAATGCATTGTAGTGCAAGCTCAGTGTGATGTGGCTTATAAACCAATACATGCATTTCATTCAATGTCAAAAGTATCAATAAAATAGTTATTTTTTAAATTGACTAGCCAATTATTTTGTTAGGAATTTTTTTTTATTCTTATTATAGCATTGTGTTAGCTTAGTAACATGTTAACGCCAAGCTCTGTTGGATTCAATCGAGACAGTTCGAGTAGATTTTAGAGCTATACAGTTTCTAGCTAGCCTATTAGACCGATTGATTTTGTGCTGATTTCTTGATGTTTTCATATTGTTCATTTGTTGATGTCTCTCTTCAGGTGTAAACGAGTCCTATCAGATGGGCTTGTTTCGGATTCTGGCTTCGATTTTGCACCTGGGGAACGTGGAAGTGAAGGATAGAGACTCGGACAGCAGTATCATTCCGGTGAGTTTCATGTTGATTTTAAAGTTCAAATATGTGGAGTGGCATTTTGGACCAATATGATTTCACTGTGGGCAGGTCTATCTATTGTTATATGGTGAAAATAGAAACCAAATAAATAAAGAGATGTCTTGAAGTGCAACACTCTTTAATGCATTTTATGACAAAAATGTATTGTATAGTGCTTTTCACAATGAACATTGTTTCAAAGCAGATCTACAGAAAATCATGATATTAATGTATTTAGCATATTAGAGCTGGCAAATAATATAATTACATATTGCGACAAAATAATAAAAAAAAGTCATGCAGTTGAGATTTGCTATATAGTATATATCATTTTTAGTGCTGTCAAATCAATTAATCGCGATTAATCACATCCAAAATAAAAGTTTGTGTTTACATAATATATGTGTGTGTGCTGTGTATAATTATTATGTATATATAAATACACACTCATTTATGTATATATTTAAGAAATATTTGCATGTATATATATTTATATAATTTATATTATATATAAATATTAATATTTTATATATAAATATAACAACATTTTCTTAAATATGTACATGCATGTGTGTGTATTTATATACATAATAATTATACACAGACAGTACACACACATTATGTAAACGCAAACTTTTATTTTGGATGTGATTAATCGCGATTAATCGATTTGACAGCACTAATCATTTTATATGTCAGTGTACTGTATGTATGCAGATAAAGTTGGAAATAACATATATACAACTTTATATATACTGTAGAGCTGTGCAATATTTTTTTGCGACAATATTAAAGAGATATGGTTAAATTAATGATTTAATTCATTCAAAATTTTACAGATTTTTTACCAAATACTTGTACTTACTGTACAAATGTGGGTCTCACTTTATATTATGTGTCTTTAACTACTATGTAGTAACATTTAAATGAATCAAATGATGCAATGCACTAATTGTGTAAAACATTCTCAAACATGTATTTATATTTATAAAATACCTGCATGTAATTACAGCTGTAATTAATTTCTGTAATTGACCCTTCCCTTACCCCTTAACCCACCCTTAAACCTATTCCAGCTCAATAGCAGCAAACATGTTTTGCAATATATTATGAACACAATAAGTACATTGTACTTACATTAAAAAATGTTTAGGTACATAATAGTTAAATTGTGACCTGAGTTTGTTTCATTGTGTAGTAATGATGTAATTTTCTCTCTTTTTTCTGTTCAGCCAAATAATGGTCACCTGAGTGTGTTTTGTGAATTGATGGGCGTGACGTATCAAGACATGTCTCATTGGCTGTGTCATAAGAAGCTGAAGACGGCAACTGAGACGTACATAAAGCCCGTCCCCAAACTACAGGCCATAAATGCCCGCGATGCCCTCGCTAAACATATCTACGCCAAACTCTTCAACTGGATCGTTGACCATGTGAACAAAGCACTGCATTCTACGATCAAGCAGCACTCGTTCATCGGAGTCCTAGACATTTACGGGTGTGTGTTCATACACACACGTACACATCTTTGAGAACAGACAGCACTGGTTCAGTTTAGAGTTACAGAAGTAAATTGTGGTGCTTTGTTTTATTTTTCCAGGTTTGAGACTTTTGAAATCAACAGTTTTGAACAGTTCTGTATTAATTATGCCAATGAGAAACTACAGCAACAGTTCAACATGGTGAGACCTCTGAGCCACTTCACACGACACCATGGGCCTTATCATACACCCGGCGCAATACGGCGCCAGGCGCGACGCAAGTGTTTTTGCTAGTGTCAGCCCGACGCCATTATCATTTTCACGTCCTGCGCCACGTTGTTTAAATAGCAAATGCATTTGCGCCCATGGCCGTGCTGGTCTGAAAAAGAGGTGTGTTCAGGCGCATTGTTGGCGCGTTGCTATTTTGAGGCAACTGAAATAGACGGCGGCATTGACCAACAAAAACCTGGTCTAAAATCAATAGCACAGTATTTTTTGTGTTATTTAAAGAGCGCATTAGTAATAGGCACCTATAGGCTGGTGCACAACGCACGTACACTCTTCTTATTACACACACAGGGACGCGCAGCAGCACACAAACATGCCAAATATTAAAAATAAAAGGATTACAATGTAAAAGACTATTATTGTGTACATAAACATAAAAATGTCTTAATGGATAGTCATTTCATGTATAAGAATTACCTATTTGCAGTAATGTCGAATGAAATTGGCTACTTATTTAACCAATTGTGGCAATACACACACGTATTTAAACTGACTCGTCAGGTTGAGGGTGTCTATATTCCACATGTAAATACCGAATCCGCCATGGTACAAGCGCAACTGGCTTTTAAAGGGAATGGGAGATGAGACTCTGATTGGTTTATTGCATGTTATGCCCAAAACACACCTATTACTCATCAAGAGAATAGGGACAACCCTTTTAGACCATGTGCGCCGACCATTTTTCCTGTCGTTAAACTTGCAAAAGTGGATTCGGAAACGGCGTAAGTGCGCTTGCGCCGTACGCTTTAGACCATGCGCTTAGATCGATAAAATAGGGCCCCATATCTCATCAGTTCATGTTTGATTGTTGATAATTCTGTTTTTTTTTTGTTTTTTTTATTGTGATGTATCGCCTCTTCTCTACCCTCCTGTTGTCTTCCCATCTTCTTGTGTGCAGCATGTGTTTAAGTTGGAGCAGGAAGAGTATATGAAAGAGCAGATCCCCTGGACTCTCATTGATTTCTATGATAATCAGCCATGTATCAACCTCATTGAGGCCAAGATGGGTGTCCTGGACCTGCTGGATGAAGAGTGCAAGGTACATTTTCAGTCTTATTGTAAATTAAGATGTTAATGTACTTCATTTTTTATGTGATTGGCTGTATTGAAAAAAACCTTTTATGGCTTTGTGAATTAAAATGTATGAAAAGAAATTCAAAATATCCACACATAAATCCAAGGTGATGCATAAATGTGACAGTTTGCAAATTCAACAATTAATAATTCAATTTAACAAAATTGTTGTTTAACAACATGTTTTATTGATTTTAATTGATGCATATTTGTGACACATTTATGAATTTTTGGCATTCAATACAAATTAAGCTTTATCAACAGCATCTGTCAATTTTTGACTTGTTACACTAATCTACTTACTGTGCTATGAAGTCTGTGTGGACATATACATTAAAACACACACAGATTTGAAAGTTGAACATAAGACTAGAGTTATAAAATCACTTTTTTATAAAAAGTGGTTAAACCAAATATTTCTGTCATAACCATGTAATGCCTATAAACCAGGTATTTAATTGCATGCGTTGCAGGGTCCAATTCTCACTTTTAACTACGACTTTTGCCTCAAGAAACTCCTAATTACTGCTTATTAATAGTTAGTAAGGTAGTTGTTAAGTTTAGGTATTGGGTAGGATTAAGGGATATAAAATATGGTCATGCAGAATAAGGCATTAATATGTGCTTTATAAATACTAATAAACAGCCAATATCCTAGTAATATGCATGCTAATAAGCATCTAGTTGATAGTGAGAATTGGACCCTAAACTAGTGTTACCTACAAACATCACATCAAATGTAATTTGTTCCTGGGATGGCAAACCTGAATATTCAGCAGCCATTACTCCAGTCTTCAGTGTCACAGAAATCTGCTGATTTGGTGCTCAAGAAATATTTCTTGTTATTATCAATAGAACAGCATTTGTTTGAAGTAGATTTTCCTTGGAAAAATGTCATTACTGTCACTTTTGATCAAGTTAATTTGTTTGTTTTTGCTGAATAAAAGTAATAATGTCTTTTAACTTTTGAATGGTAGTGTACATCACTGTAAGAAAAAAAAAAAAGAGAACCGAGACCAGTGTTGTGTAATTGGAATCCTATTTGAGACTACAGTTCTTACTTCATATACTGTACAACCTCTCTTTTTCTCTCTTCCTCTTAGATGCCGAAGGGTTCTGATGACTCCTGGGCTCAGAAACTGTATAACACTCATTTGAAGACATGTGCACTTTTTGAAAAGCCACGGATGTCCAATAAAGCTTTCATTATTCAGCACTTTGCAGATAAGGTGCACACACACACTCTCACTCTCTCTCACTCACACACACACACACTTCATACTCTGTAAACTGTGATATACAGTACTGTATGTGTCATTTCATATATAAATATCTAAAATTGTATTTCTGTTCCAAAAAACCTACTGAGCTGCCTCACACATACTATATCTGAACAGTGCATGTTCATCTCGCAATATTAACAGCATTCACACTGCCGCCATAAGCCACGTGCCACTGCGTCCCAGAAACGCCCTAGACGTGACAGAGTGTGAAGTTCTGTTCTGTGCTGAGCCTTTTTTTTGTTGTGACATGCTAAAATCAGCAGGAAACATTGAAAATTCACCTATTATCAACACAGTCTTATTAGTAATGTAGGCTTTTATGAAGCAATACACAATATAATAAAGCAAATTATAATGTTTTGTCAAGATTCACACACAATAACAGGCTGACAAACACTTTCTGGAATCTGTTTAGTGAATCTGAGTGAATCCAGGTGATTTATGCAGTTTATCTGAGGAATAATTACCATTTGGATGTGCATACAATCCATCTCAAGTAATATGTGACCCGTGCTGGTAAAATGTTATTTTCACGTTCTCTATTAAAAAAACCTTCAAAATGATTTATGATTTGTTTGAATTGGACAAAAAAAATGACTGAGCTACATCCGTTTGAATTCAATAGAGTCAGCAAAGTCAGTTTTGAGAAAAATCGAGTTAAAGTTTTCTAAAGGTTCCAAAACAAAATCACCTAGCAACCATACCTTAAAATCCCTGATAATAACACCAACTTTTTTCCCATGATACCACAATTGTTTGATTAACATTAATAAAACAGACAGAAAATATATTAAGACTTAGTGTACCGCACGCACGGATCTAAAATAATGTAACACATCAGATGTTTTCCCCCCACAGTTAACCAAACATTCACATAAGACATAACATATAATGTTTGCATGAGTACTCGCAAAGGCAGATATTTTGAAATACTGTAATTCTGTGTATATCGGGGTCGCGCGCTGTGAGAGGCATCTTTGTGCGCACGTGTCGGATCTGTCAGTCAGCGCAAGTAAGATCGTTTTCATGGACAAAGGAAAGGTGCTCCTCGCTGAAAACATTCAAATAAAGATACTTTTAGATGTTTAATTGCTATTTGGAGCATTGGGATCGCTAGACGAGGGCTTAAAGAAATCATTTTTGTGAAAACCTCAAAATCGACATTTTTCACTTGTTTTGCCTGTAGCTCGAAATTATTCCGTGCACATTCCGACTCCTTTTGCCAGCACGGGTCACATATAGATTTCACAATGTTTAAAATCAACATGAAACAGACGTTTCGATAGTCTTTTCCCTATTTTGACATATATCGGGGTGAAACGGCTTCTCGAACAAGAAAAAATGTAGGGCGGGACTTGATTTTGTCCATCGGGAATTGATTGGATCGTTGGCTCGTTGAGGTTTGCTATTGCTGTGATGTCATGTGAGTGACAGGTTGACCCGCCCTCGTGCCAGTAAACACATCATCAGAGAAGAGATGATGCTGCAAGAGGTTATTTTACGTATTTAAGTTATTTTGATTAAAAATTATGAGGGTACATAAAAAGTAATGATGTGCACAGATAAATCATTTATAATAATGCAATATTTGCATAATGCAATTCAATATTCCGTAAAAAATAAGAATTGTCAATTTTGATTTCATGATGACTTTCTAATAACTCTTTAGAAACTCAGATGAATTGTATGTGAAACGGGTATAGCATCTTAAAACATTGTAAGTACACTTCTGATATAAAGGATGTACAATAGACACTAATAAATATGAATAGATGGTCACACTTTAGATTAGGGTCCAATTCTCAGTATTAACTACGACTTGTGCCTCAATAAACTCCTAATTATTGTTTATTAATAGTTAGTAAGTTAGTTGTTAAGTTTAGGTATTGGGTAGGATTAAGAGATGTAGAATAAGGTCATGCAAAATAAGGCATTAATTTGTACTTTATAAGTACTAATACACAGCCAATATCCTAGTAATATGCATGCTAATAAGCAGCTAGTTAATGGTGGGAATTGTGTTACCGAATAGATGGTTCTAAATAAAACTTAATAGAGTGTCATTATGTTAGCTTAGAAACATGCTAATGCCAAAACAAGTCAAGTCTCCTGTGTGCTTCGTAAGGGGCGCACATATGTCTTCACGTGAGCTTATGACGGGTATGGATCTGTTTTTAGAAATGGTGTATGATATCTGTGAGGAAACACTCATGGAGAAGGAGGGTGGATATCATAAGCCACATTTAGAGTGTGTGATAGAAATTCAATATACACACACACACACACACACACACAGTTAAATCAGGGTTTGAGCATTAGCAGGTGCTTTCTCAAACATCCTCAAAGTTAAATCAGGTTACACTTAATTCTCTAATCAGCATTACTAATATAAATGACACTCTAAATAATATACATTTAGAACACATTATATAACATGTAATTTATACCCAGTTTTTCTGGGAGGTTGCTCTTTTCTAGCTTTCGTAAACTTAAGCCGGGACCACACTGTACGATTTTGGCCACAATTTGGCCTAAATCACAATTCAGCAGAAGATTTGACGCACAGTCCTATAGTGTGGCTTCAAAAAATCAAAAAAAACAATAGAAGGGCTAAACCTGATGACTCAATTAGTGAGACAACAAACCACCACTTGCTCCACACGTCTTAGTTTTTTTTTTCCAGTTTTCTTTTCAAGAGAATCCATGATCAAAATTAACACTAGAGATTGTTTTTGTTTGCTAGCCACCATTTCTATCCCTCATGTAAATGTAGCTCATGTCACGGATTGATAATGTAAAACTCCGGACGAGTCTTCTAGCGTGCGTCCGTTTTTAACGCGTCTTGACTGCCGTACAGTCTAACATTAATGACAACTGAGATCCTACAGTGTGACATGGCTTACAGCAGGGATCATGTTCATACAGTCTGACAAGCAACAGTCGTAAAGGACTATTATGAATCGTACAGTGAGCACCTGACTTTTATGGAGCTCTTAGTTATAATCAGTGCTGGGTAGATTGCTTACATATTGTAGTCCATTTCTAAATACAAATTACATGATGGAAACTGTAGTTAGTAGCGTAATCGGTTACATCACACATTTTAGGTAATGTAATCTGACTACTTTTTGATTACTTTTAAATTACTTTTGACCTTACTTTTAGCCTTAACTTATCACATTGATTTTAATTAGATAATCTTGTACTGTAGTGATATAAAAATACAAATAAAAAAAGCATGTTGAAAATTTGTCATCAACAAAAGGATGTGTCAGGGTTTCCTAAACTGGGGTTTGTGAGGGTTTGTAAGGTTTGTAAGTTTATGAAAAGGTAATTTATTAATGCACAAAAATGTAAAATAAAAACCAATCAAAATAAAACACATAAAATATAAAATATTTTATTTGTTATGCTGTGTGGCCTCTGATTTGTGTAATTTCACAAAACTGGAAGAAAAGGACAGAAACAACCATTCAAAAGTTAAAAAAGAAGAATTAGTGAGAATCAGTAAATTATGAATTACTTACTGCCATTTTGTGAATATTAAGTAATCATGTAATCAATAAAAATGTACCTGTATTCTGATTATGTGTATTTTAAAACATAATATAATCTAATTACAAGTATATAAGTATATTTTGGAATCTGATTATGTAATCCAAGATTACATGTAATCAGTTACTACTCAGCACTGGTTATGATTTATTTAACTAACTTCTTGATCTCAGATGTTTCTGTAATAAAAAAATAGGCAAAATTGGGAATTAATTGGATTGTTAGATGCCTTTCGTTTGCTAAAATAACTATATAAACTATACAGACATAAAAAAATAATAAAAATGACCAAAATATAATTAAAATAAAAACAGAAATAAAAATGAATAAAAACTATATAGACATTTTAAAAAAAAAAGGCCAAAAATATAATTAAAATTAAAACAGAAACAATATTAAAAACATTTTTAAAAAAAATCACAATATGAATTAATAATATAATAGTATCTCAGTTATACTAAAATGTATAGCGCTGTGTTTGAAACCTTATTGTAAAGCATTACCAAAATCTGTCAATGTAAAGACATCAATAAGAATGGAGAAGTAAGATTTTCAATTTGTAATTATACTGCTATGTAGGGAAAAAAAAAAAAACTATTCAGAGACTCAGATTCAGAGATGGATTTTCTTTCCTGTATGATAACCTCTAATGTCTCTCTGTGTCTGTCAGGTGGAGTATCAGTGTGATGGTTTTCTGGAGAAGAATAAAGATACAGTGAACGAGGAGCAGATACATGTTCTTAAGGCCAGTAAGGTGAGTGAATACTGAAAGAGTATTACTACATCAGAAGGCTTTCTATTTGCTTATGAATAAGGGCTGTAATGTTTAGGTAAAAATGTCTCTGTAATGTACCTGTTCATTAACCCGAAACTGAGAGGTTTTAGTTAAGAGTAGTTCACTTCAGAAAATTTCCTGATAATTTACTCACCCCCACGTCATCTAAGATGTTCATGTCTTTCTTTCTTCAGTCGAAAATAAATTAAGGTTTTTGAGGAAAACATTTCAGGATTTATCTCCATATAGTGGACTTCAACGGGGTACAATGGTTTGAAGGTCCAAATTCCAGTTTCAGTGCAGCTTCAAAGGGCTCTACACGATCCCAGCCGAGGAATAAGGGTCTTATCTAGTAAAATGATCGGCCATTTTCTAAAAATAAAACAAAAAATGATATACTTTTTAACCACAAATGTTTGTCTTGCACTGCACTGCGCCACCTATTACGGAATCATGTTGAAAAGGTCACACGTGACGTAGGCGAAAGTACCGATCAAGTGTTTACAAAGCAAATGTGCAAAGACTAAGTCAAACGGCCTTCACAAAAAAGGTAAAACAACGATGTTGGACGATTTTGAGTTTTTCGCCCTACCGCAGTACTTCCGCCTACGTCACACGTGACCTTTCCAACCTGATTACGTAATACGTGGCGCAGAGCAGCGCAAGACAAACATTTGTGTTTAAAAAGTATATAATTTTTGGGGGGTTTTTTAGAAAATGACCAATGGTTTCGCTAGATAAGACCCTTATTCCTCGGCTGGGATCGTGTAGGCCCTCTGAAACTGCAATTTGGACCTTCAACCCGTTGTACCCCATTGAAGTCCATTTTATGGAGAAAAATCCTGGAATGTTTTCCTCAAGAAAGAAAGACATGAACATCTTGGATGACGTGGCGGTGAGTAAATTATCAGGAAATTTTAATTCTGAAGTGAACTACTCCTTTAAGTTATTGCCTGTATAGTGAGACAAAACCAGCCTTAAAATCAGTGTTAGCTGTAGCCAGGCTGTTTTCATCCAAGATTTTTTGACCTTAAATGAGGCTTAAAGTCTGAGAAGGTCAATGGCACGGTGCCATCTGCTGGTAAAGGAGCATTAGTGCAGTCCGTTGTTACAGTTCCGACATATACACAGCTCAGGGAGTATATGTTCATATTTCTAGTTCTTTGGATCCGCACATATCCTTGTCCTGTCTTAGTTCACTATGTCACAGTATCATGAGTCACAGTATCTAAAGCTGTTTTTAAGCTCTAAAAGAGAGCTTTTGCATGACTCAGCAGCTCTGACTGCTCTTTAATGAGAGCGCTTCAGACAGAACGCTACTGCATACCTGCTCGTGTTATGAAGTCAGACATCACCTGTCAGATGTGCCTTCATGGCCTATGGTGTGTCCTGTGGATATTTCAGGAAGGCATTCCAACATATTTGGCATTTGAGACACAGGAACACTGAATGAAAAGCTCCAGAGTTTCCCAAACTTATGGCTCAAATGATCAGATCGTAATAGCATAGCACTTTGATATAAACCATGGTACTAAATTATTTCAGTGTTTATTTACCGTCTCAGCTAACAAAAAATGTTCTAAGAACATTTTGCTAACGTTCCTATTAAGTTAAGTTATTTCTGAATGTTCTCTGAATGTTTTAAAAAAAAAAATTCTTGCTTATATGAATGTTTCGGGAACTTTCAAATATATCATTCTGTAAACATTATGGGAATGTTACTTTTGAATGTTCTCTGAACGTTCTGAAACAAGTACATTATTAAAGACCGGATAACTTTAAATTAATATTCTATTAACGTTACTGGAAGAATGTTTGTTCATAACATTGAGAGAAACTTGCCAGAACAGTTCTGCCAACTTTCTCTGTTCGTTTGGTATTTACTTGGTACTCCAAGGTATATCAAAGAATACCATGGTATTCTTAGTGTGCTATGTTTTTTAGTGAGCTAGCCACAAAAGCTTCTGTGATTTTACTGACCTGACCTGACTGTTAAAAAATTGTAGGGGTTCCCACGGTCAAAGAAATAAGGAAATATTGTTTTCAGGCTTAGAAAAGTCATGGAAATTTATACAATTTTGAAAAATCATGGACAAGTCATGGTATTTTTTTATACTGATTATAGATTTTTCTAGTTCTGCTTAGCTCTAACATATCTCATGGGCTTGATTTTGCTTTGTCAGTGAAATCTCTACAAAACGGGTTAATAATAATAATAAAAATTATAATAATAATCCTTATCTAATAATAGAGAAAATAACTTGTAAACAACTTTAAAAAAGACCAGTTTCATATTTAATACTTATTAGTTTTTACTCAAATGTTTTGATTTAGAAAATGTAAGTCAACTTTTAAGTGCCTTTTTGATTTTTTGATTCTGTAAAATCAAAGAATTTGTATCTGTATCTGGGGGTTTCTGAATGCTCTCTAACGCTTTTTCTCCTCAGCATGAGGCAGTAAATGTGTGCGGTAAGAGCAAACACATGCCGTACTAATCCAAACTGCCTGGGAATAATATTAATGCCTTAAACTGAATGACAGAATTATTCTTTAAGTCAAGTATTATTTAAAATTAACAATTCATATCAGTAATAGGCTCGACTCTCTGGTCCTTATCCAAATCAGTCTGTTAGTGGTTAATCCAAATCCTTCATTTCACATGTTACACAGGTCATCTGTTTTTACCATATTCATTTTGCTTCACATTCATATCATTGATCATCTGTATATATCATCATGTGTGTGTTTGCTTAATTCATCTATGCATTTATATTTTCTTATAAATTAGAAATAAAGCCAGACATCAGCTAAAAATCCTAAAAACTTCTGAACATTTTCAATCATTCCCCATTCATTGTGCCATTCATCATTTTAATTGAAATCGAATCGAAATTTGACGTTGGCTTGACAAAACCTGAAAATGTTCTGTTCCAGGGCTTGATGGGGTTTTTTTCCCCCCAAGGAGATATCAGGGCTGTCAAAAATAATGTGTTAATTTCAATGATTTAAATTAAACAATTTTTCTTACTAAAATTAATGCACAAAATAAACTTAGTGGGGGGAAATGAACTGACAGCTCTCATTTAAATATAAAGAGCTGATATTGACAGAGACAGAAAAATCACTACCATGTACTCTATATACATATATTCAATTATATTAAATGCACAACTAAATGAGTTTATGTGAAGATTGTTTTAAGTTCACTTAAAAGTTGTTATAATATGTTTAAGCCTATTAAGGGTCAGATTTACTAAACAGGGCAAATTGCATGAGAGCGCAATTCCAAAAAAGCGGCGATGGGAGTGGAAAGTTCTGCGCGTGATCTACTGACGAAATTAAAGAACACAGATGCAGCTGAATCATTTCCATAATTCCCCGTCTGGTTTAAGACGTGCTTTTTTGGGGCGGTAAATAATGGCGCAAACACCAGTAAATTGACTAGCACGAACCTTAGTAAATCACCTTGCATTGTTCATTTAAATACTCTCCTCCCATAAATTTTGAGTCTGAAAGGGAAACTCCTACAAATGTATATGCAATAAGGTCAGCCGCAAAAATAACTGTGCCCACGCCTTTTCAGCACTAATTTTTCACTGCGTGTCTTTAGTAAATCCTGACAGTAGTTTTTTAACGCCAAAAGAGGGTTTTGCGCTGGCGCAAGCTGTTAGTAAATCTGGCCCTAAATGTTTAAAATGATGGCTTTCAGTTATAATGTAATGTTGAATGGATATATTACTCATTTCATCCCCATAGAAATGGAGAAAAACAAATGAATTTAAAGTAATAAAGACATCCGTAGCCGTATTGGTATCAGTGTTACTGGCCTTCATTCATAATACTTAGTAATTTGGAGATTCAATGTGAAAATCTGTATTACAATATAAAAATACATTACAAATTGTAATGTTAGGTGTGATTAATCATGATTAATTACAGAAAAATGTGATTAATTAGTTACATTTTTAAATCAATTGACAGCACTAATAGATATTTATATGTGGATCATGAAATGAGAAATTTAGAATGATATTTTGTTGTCAAGCCAACATAACAATATGGTTCAGAGCTGGTGTCTGAGCTGTTTTGCTGTTCAGCTAGTACACTATATCTGTATTTTCTGCTTTTGTTAATTCTGTTTCTATTTTCTCATCGTGTCATGTTGTCTATGTGTTGTTTGTGAACATGACAACCTGTACCCCTGCAGAAGGTAAAATTTAGCATATACATGCTGTCTCTTTAGCTTGCTATCTCTCTAATATAACTGCTGTCTAGTAAATACAAAATTAAGATTGGATAGTTTGGATGTGTGTGCGTATGAGAGATGTGTGTGCGTGTGTGTGCGTGCGTGGGTGTGTGTGTGTCAATACTGCATTGACTCTGTAGAAAAATAAAACCCGCTTCAACTGTAGAGCCTCCAAACACCATCCAAACAAACTCAACTGCCCAGACAGAATGAAACATCTGTTTAGCTTAAATGTTTTGACCAACTGGACTGTTTGTCCTTTTCAGTACATTTTTGACACTCTTAAAAGGACAGTTCACCCAGAAATTAAGATTTCAATATTCACTCACTCTCTGTTCAAAGTGACCAGCTCAAAAAGAACAAAAAAAGGTGGCTGATGTGATCCATAAACTTCATATGAGCTTTATCTGAGAAACAGACTGAAATTTTAGTCATTATGCACTGAAAGTCTTTCCCTCCACTGAAACACTCCAACAAGATTTTGACTATGAGGGCATCTCGCCACATAAGAAAATTCGGTGCATTTTAAAGTTAAATGCATCAATCTGGTGTACTTTGAGGGCAAAATTAAGAGTTGTCCATTGACCAAAAAACCTTTGCATTTAAAGTGGACTTAAGCCTCTTTTTAGCTGTCAAGTCAAGTCACCTTTATTTATATAGCGCTTTTTACAATGCCGATTGTATCAAAGCAGCTTCACAGTGTTAACAGGAAAATAATGCAACAGAATTTGATTCAGCTGTACAACAGTGATGTCATCCAGCTCATTTCAATTATCATATAGTGTCAATGCGGGCAGGTCAAACTGTGATAGTGAAGGCCAAAAAATTTGAATATAATAATAATAATAATGATGATAATATAGTTGTAGGGCACCATTGACTTCCATAGTAGGAAAAAAAAAAAGTCAATGGTGCCCCACAACTGTTTGGTTACCATAATTCTTCAAAATATCTTCCTTTGTGTTCAGCAGAACAAAGAAATGCATACAGGTTAGAAACCAAATGAGGGTAAATGATGACAGAATTTTCATTTTTGGGTGAACTATCATTTTAATGGGAAAAAAGTACCAAAAATAAAAGGAAATCCCGCACACTATCAAATGGGAAAAAAGTAAAAAAATTAACATACAGGTTTAGAACAATAATACATAATGACTGCATTTTCATTTGTGGGTGAACTACACTTTCAAAATGCAACAGCCAAGGAAATCCATATGTACTATACATAGACTAGAAAAAACATAAAAACAGACAGAACATTAGATCACAGGGCTGGAGTTTGTTTGTTTGCTGTGTGGGGACTTGATGTTTAAATTGTTGGTCCCATAAGGACTCTTATTTTGCTTAGGCTGCATGCTGCTTAGTACCAGCACTAGTGTCCCTCAGAACACAAACTCTTAGCAATCAATGTAAATGAGACCCTAGGGACATTATCTGAGTACATGGCCCTTTCTGTTCATTAATATCCCACTGTATAACGGTTTGCTTGCCTTGACGTGCATAATTGTTAATTATGCTTT
This sequence comes from Coreius guichenoti, assembly GCA_039654105.1. NCBI lineage: Eukaryota > Metazoa > Chordata > Actinopteri > Cypriniformes > Gobionidae > Coreius > Coreius guichenoti. The sequence goes on from CM077181.1 coordinate 29,982,584, forward strand.
GCTTACTTTGTAGTTATTCTGGATTAAAATAAGTGGTACTGCATACAGATTCAGTTCCGTTGACAAAGGCTACGACACACTGCTAAGTTTTGGGAGTGAAAAATGCTCAAGTTTCTCAAGCCTGTACAAAAACAACCATTTAACACAATTCGGTTGTAACTACCTGAAGTTTTCAGGAGTGAATTCACTTTTATAAAATGGATAGTTCCCGTCCTTGATTATGATTGGCTGAGCCACGGTTGCAAAATACTTCTGTGATATCATTACATCAGTATTACTGTTGTTGTGCATTTATTTTATGAAACCTTGCCAGGAAAATGTAGTAACCATTTTATAAAAGCAATGAGTTTCTTGAAGCCTTGGTTCTAAAAAAAAAATCACTGTAAACTACAGCTTTTTGGGGCTTCTTCCTTTAAAAGAATCTGGTTGCCATTTAATGCCGTAAATAACTATACCGTGTACAGAACAGGATTAAGCACTCAGAAGAGGAGTGACAACAGACTTTATCGACTTTATTGAGTCCATAACAATTGAATTTAATTACGGTTTTTAAAAGCTAATGGCAGTTTTTTAATAAGATCCTCGCTTTGTTTCTGTCAAAAAGTGCCTCCTAATGATGGTAAAGTATCTGCCCCACATGGCTTGTATGTTAAGTCTGTCTTGGCTGTAATTCCCAGTTTGACCTGCTGGTGGAGCTGTTCCAGGATGAGGAGAAAGCCACAAGTCCGACCGGTGCTGCTCCTACCACTGGAGGACGCACTCGCCTCAGTGTCAAACCAGACAAGCGCAAACCCGGCCAAGCCAGCAAAGAACATAAGAAGACAGTCGGACTGCAGGTAGAAGCCTGCTCTTATTTTTACTTTTATTGAATATCTACATGAATTGTGTTGTTGTGTTATATAAATTGGTAAGCAGTGACGGTGAATGAGATTAAAAATACTGTAAGAATTTGAATGACTGTTTACTTCTCTCTCTCTGTAGTTCCGTAACTCTCTGCACCTGCTGATGGAGACGCTGAATGCGACTACACCACATTATGTTCGCTGCATCAAGCCCAACGATTGCAAATTTGCCTTCACGTCAGTTTTTCTTGTTTTTCATCAGCTTTCTGTCTGTTTTCTCTCTCTCTCTCTCTCTCTCTCTTATTAATACATATACTTTGATCATAAATTGAGATTCTCTGATCTTTTGGAATATATTGTCAGTTCACAACAACAGAGTAAAAAAAAGCTGGAAGTCATTAACATTGGCATGTAGCTAAGCTTTCTTAACATAATTATTTATATAATTATAAGACAATATACATTATTTACATAATATATGTGTGTATACTGTGTATAATTATTATGTATATATAAAAACACATGCATGTATATATTTAAGAAAAATGTGTGATATTTATATATAAAATATTTATATTTGTATATAATATAAATTATATAACTATTTATATATTTATATATATATATACATGCAAATATTTCTTAAATATATACATGTATGTGTGTGTATTCAAATTCAGTACACACACATATATTATGTAAACACTTTTATTTTGGAATGAATAATTTACCATTTCGCAATGAATCGTTTGACAGCCCTAATATATATATATATATATATATATATATATATAAATATATATATATATATATATATATATATATATATATATATATAATAATGCACAAATAAATTTGATATTCATTATCAAATCACATTATTAATTATTGAGGGGAAAAAATGTCAATCAAGAATTGCCTCAGTGGTTCTCAACCTAGCTCACCAGCTTAGACAATGTGTAGGCCTAATATTTTTTCATCATGAGATTTCATTTAAATTATTGTTAGTAGATTTTGCAGAATTGATGGTGATGCTAAATCTGATTTCTGTCATTACCAGATTTGACCCCAAGAGGGCAGTGCAGCAACTGCGTGCGTGTGGAGTTTTGGAAACAATCCGCATCTCTGCAGCTGGTTTCCCGTCTAGGTACAGTGAAGATCTATACATTACCATACTGAACTTCCTTCTGTAAAAAACACCTCCTGACTGTGTATTTGTGTTTGCACGACTCCTTTTGTTTGTCAGGTGGACGTATCAAGAGTTCTTTAGCAGGTACCGTGTCCTGATGAAACAAAAAGATGTTTTGACGGACAGGAAGATGACCTGTAAGAACGTTCTGGAGAAACTTGTGGAGGTACAAGACGACGACAATTCAGCTCATAAAACCTTATTGATACTCTGTGTGGAACTATTTTGTCCTGATTAAAAGCAGGCAACAATGCCCTGAAAACCACCCAGAATGGCAGATTTGGCAATACTCACATTTTCTACAGAACATTTTGTTGAATGTAAAGTTTAACTTATAAATGAAGAGTCTATTAATTCTCTCTCCATTTTTTTGTCCTCCCAATAGGATCAAGATAAGTACCAGTTTGGCAAGACCAAGATCTTTTTCCGAGCGGGTCAGGTTGCGTACCTGGAGAAACTGCGTGCAGATAAGCTGCGTGCTGCCTGCATCCGCATCCAGAAGACCATCCGCTGCTGGCTGGCGCGCAAGAAGTACCTGCGCATGAAACATGCTGCCACAACCATCCAGAGATACATCCGTGGATACCAGGCCCGCTGGTGAGGGGGAGGGGACTAATCTCATAGTGGGCGGGGCCAGACTAAATTTATGAAATCATTCAAAATAAGATGACAGAGAGCTTATAGAATGCAACAGTGCCTGTCCACTTAGACCACGGAGAAGGTTCTGGAATTATAAACTATGAATTATAAGCTATGAGTTATAAGCTAAGATCCAAACCAGCCAGCCCAGATACAAGGAGAATTACAACATTACAGACTTTGATTTGAAGACCAAAAAAAATTTGAAAGTCGAATAAAAAGACAAAGGCACAAGACTGTGTATTTTAATAAAAGAAAGAACAAAATCGCATGATGTAATTGTAATCGAATCACATTTATCATAATAAAAATGATTAAGTATAAAACTATTGATTTAAAGAGATACTGTATCTTACATTTATTTCAAAATATGCATATATTTACAAATATTTAAGTAGTTTGACAGTGTAGGGAGATATTCTCGGTGCTTCATGGGAGTGGGTGTTCGCTGCAGAGATCTTTTAGTGCAATTTTTTTGTCGCGACTCTGATTGGTGGAATTTTCCTCAGAATCATGGGTAATGTAGTTTTTCACCAGGAATTCCTCTGTTAAACACCATTCTTTAAAAATTAGGTTGAAATAATGCAATTGAAATAATGTTGGATTCAACAAAAAACATATACCATCAATTAACAACCTTGGAGCTCACAGTATATCTGTCTTTAAGGGTTTATAAGTTATTGTTAAAATGTGGAGAAAATGAATGGAATTTTTACTTCTGGAACCCGACTATTGCACTCTATACTGTTTTTTAGTATTTAAGTGTGGAGGTGTGCATGTGTTAACCTCTACGTTGTTCTTCCTGACCCACAGTCTTGCAAAATTCCTGCGTCGCACACGTGCTGCAATCGTCATTCAGAAGTACCAGCGCATGTATGTCCAGAGAACATGTTACAAACGCAAGCAGGCTGCTGCTCTGGTCATGCAGTGCATCCTCAGGGCGTACATGGCCAGACAACTGTACAAAGCGGTGAGGAGGAAACCAAACATTCCAATACACTCTCGCATATTTATTAATATATTTGCCTGTCACAAACACACTGCTAACAATACACTCCTAACTCTTCTATTCTCAATATTGCACTATTTACATGCACCTTTGCATTTGTAATTTAGTTCTGTTATTGCTGTAACATTTAAACAAGCCAGGTTTTATACTGACATGCATCAGGGTAACATATGATTCTGGCAGGGTGGTTTATAATTAACACAGTACTAGAAACTAGTGAATTATTTCAGGCATTGGACACATGACCAGTGAAAGCTGCTAACTACACCCCTAGGGAACTGAATGGGGTTAAAGGTGAAGTCAGAGTGGATTAAACACACATGAGTGTTTCCAAGTGACTGATTCTAAAATTAGTCAATTTCAGTTTACACTACTGTTCAAAAGTTTGCTTTCAGTAAGCTTAAAAAAGAAGAAATAGTTATAATGCTTTTACTCAGCAAGGATGCATTAAATTCAACTTTCTAATCATCAAAGAATCCTTAAAAGAACAAGCCACTAGGCTCATTTTCCAACTCCCCTAGAGTTAAACAGTTGAGTTTTACCGTTTTCTAATCCATTCAGCCGATCTCCGGGTCTGGCGGTAGCCCTTTTAGCATAGCTTAGCATAGATCATTGAATCTGATTAGACCGTTAGCATCTCGCTCAAAAAAATGACCAAAGAATTTCGATATTTAAAACGTGACTCTTCTGTAGTTACATTGTGTACTAAGACCGACAGAAAATGAAAAGTTTCGATTTTCTAGACCGATATGGCTAGGAACTATACTCTCATTCCTGCGTAATAATCAAGGAACTTTGCTGCCGTACCATGGGTGCAGCAGGCGCAATGATATTACGCAGCGCCTGAAAATAGGCTAACTTCTGTCAACATAAACAACGTGACAACCTGCTTGCACAGGGAGACATTTCTGAGAGACGATTCAGAAGATATTTACTTTGGTGCAGATCCTGAACCATATCTATTTGAACCGGAAAACACTGAAGATTAGGTTGTCACGTTGGTTATGTTGGCGCTGTGTAATATCATTGCGCCTGCTGCACCCATGGTACGGCAGCAAAGTTCCTTGATTATTACGCAGGAATGAGAGTATAGTTCCTAGCCATATCGGCCTAGAAAATCGCAACTTTTAATTTTCCGTCGGTCTTAGTACACAATGTAACTACAGAAGAGTCAAGTTTTAAATAGGAAAAATATCGAAACTCTTTGGTCATTTTTTTTGAGCGAGATACTAACGGTCTAATCAGATTCAATGATCTATGCTAAGCTATGCTAAAAGTGCTACCACCAGACCCGGAGATCGGCTGAATGGATTCGAAAACGGTAAAACTCAACTGTTTAACTCTAGGGGAGTTGGAAAATGAGCCTATTTTCAAAAATAGTGGCGTGTTCCTTTAAAAAAAGTATCACGGTTTCCACAAAAATATTAAGCAGCTCAACCATTTTAAATTAGAGTCCGACCGATATGGGTTTTTGGGGGCAGATACCGATATTAGGGAGTAAAAAAGGTCCGATATCGATATATCGGCTGATATTCTTTATGTGTATATTATAGTACAGTACCAGTCAAAAGGTTAGACACACCAATGGGAAAGTGTGTCCAAACTTTTGACTGGTACTGTATATATATACTTAATACTTAATATACATACATTATACATAAATACAACAGAACAAACATACAAATGAAAAACAGTTCTTTGCAGGTTTTTCATGTAGGTCTAAACTAGATTTTCAGGTAGGCTACAGAAATAGTAATCAAATGTAAAATATCACTTCATAGTCTTCACTGTATAAATATAGATGATTTAGTCAAGAGCAGTGAGTGATTTTTTTTTTTTTTTTCTGTCTTTTGTTATCTCGTCTTTTATGAGAAAACGCCGGCTTTCCATGTTTTCACTGTTATACGGTAGGGGGCGCTATTACACATCTCCTGAACGAGTACAGAATCTCCTGATCAAAACAGAGGCAAAGAAAATTTCATGTTTATGTTCACTTAAGACATAACCGACTATGTTTACAATGATACTCGACAAGACAGGCATTTTGACATAATTTTGTGTGAATATTCACGTACTGTGAGACGCGTTTGTATCGGTGGCATATCTGCAGCTTATACATCGATGCTGATATATCTGCGACAGGCTCATATCAGCCGATAAAATCGCCAGATCAATAAATCGGTCAGGCTCTATTTTAAACATTGATACTAAGAATGTTTCTTGAGCAGCATATCATCATATTAGAATGATTTCTGAAGAACCATGTGACACTGAAGACTGGAGTAATGATAATGATAATTCAGCTCTGCCATCATAGGAATTAAATTGTAAATATATTTCAGAGGGTTCCCACGGGTCCTTAAAATCCTTAAAAGTTTGTGAATCTGAAAAAAAAAAGTTCAAGGCCCTGGAAAGTTTTTGAAAATAAACATACATAGATACAGGTCCTTGAAAGTGCTTGAGTTTATTTTGTGCAAGAAGTTTTCCTGGAAAAAAATTCCATATTATTCCCTCCGGTCCACTAATGTGTTATTTTTAGTGCTGGGCAATCGATTAATCGCATCCAAAATAAAAGTTTGTGTTTACATAATATATGTGTGTGTGCTGTGTATAATTATTATGTATATATAAATACACACTCCTTCATGTATATATTTAAGAAATATTTGCATGTATATACTGTATATATATTTATATAATTTATCTTATATATAAATATAAATATTTTATATATAAATTATAACATTTTTATTTAATATATACATGCATGTGTGTGTATTTATATATACATAATAATTATACACAGTACACACACATATATTATGTAAACACAAACTTTTATTTTGGATGCGATTAATCGATTGCCCAGCACTAGTTATTTCGCCAACACTTCGTGGCATACTAGCTTGCTTGATTTAGTTACACACGTTTACGTGTTACGTTAAGTGTTTCCCACGTGAGGTACTTTGTGTTGTACGTTGCCATGACGTTCACGTGTGCACGAAACCACTACAATGGTACCTCAACGTTTTCAGTGCTTGCACCGAACCCAAATATGTTCAGTCAGTGACTGTATATTGTGTTCAATAAGCATAAAACATTTGTGATAATCTGTTGCCCAAATATTTTATTCAATGTAATGTTGAATTGCTTTGCTTCTTGAGATATAAACCCATGAGGCAAGAAAAACTTAAAAGCATATTCATATATCTTAAAACTTCTGGTTACATGAGCCTAAGCTTTTTTCAATGAAATCCATGCAAAAGTTAATATCAGATCATTTTAGAATACAGTATTGGGATATCTCGAATATTGAGGTTTTGTAGGTACCGAATTTTCATCAGTTTTATGCAGAACAGAAATATGACAAATAGAATATCTCTGTCATATGACCAAAAATAAATGCAAAAATAAATAAAAAAAAAATAAAATAAAAATAAATGCTTTTTTGCATAGTTGTGTTTCACACATGAAAACTGTAACAATGTATCTTACAAGGTAACACGATATAACCTTGCTCTCACTTGAAATGTGTCCCCACATTAAGTCCTTGAATTTGAGGGTATTGGACCTGGAATGTCCTTGAAAGGTCCTTGAATTTGAAGTTAACCAAGGTGTGGGAACCCTGATTTCACAATATTGTAGATTTTCCTATGCAGCCTTGGCGAGCATAAGAGTAAATATCAACCAAACTTTTGAACGTTAATGTCAATTTCATGTAAAATCTAATTTTTTCAGTTTACAATTGTAATTTTTTTTTCAATGTTTTGATTTTCACATTTCACATTTTATTTAAATTTTCAGTTTCACTTCAGTGTGACAGAAACAGTACATTTGTATCTCCAAACTAGCATTTGCAGCTTATAATAGCAAACAGAGTAAACAACTAATATAAGAAGTTAAAGTTAAATATCAATAATAAGATAAAAAATAAAATATGTAGATACTTTTGCACCCAGGTGTAAATTGTAAAATGTACTGTCCGTGGTCTTTAAAGAAAAACAGCAGAAAAACGAGAATAAACATGATTTGTGCCGACCACAAAGTTTTGAAATATTGAGAGATTGTTTTGAATGATGACAAATTGGCTGCCAGGAGTATAAAATTGTTTGGCTCCACTCTAGACTATTGGGAAAGAGCACCTTCCAGTAACAATAAATAAATAATAAAAAAATCTCTACAAATTATTTTGCTTCATCCTAGTGTTTTTCTGGCTTGCTAGTCACTGGTTGGAGTTTTTGCAGTCTCTGGAATGGATGAAGTAGCACAGTGTTGTGATGATGACCTTATGTCTCTTTGCCAGTGTGTTTGGTCATGTGATCTCACAGGCAGCAGGTTGTCCCAGTGTAGGGACTGTCCCACTGATGGACCACAGCAGCTGCGGCTGTATTATTACTTACTCTCTCTCACTCCTCTATTTTCCTACCATCAGAGCTCTGTTGATCAGCAGTGGATTATCGAGGAAGGATGTGTAATATCTGCAAATTAAAAAGGCAGAAGGTGTGAGAGAGAAAAGCGTTTTGAGAACATTTCACTGCGCTGTCACTAGAGTGATCGCTATTTCTTTCCATTATTTTCTTTCATAACTCTTTTGTATATCTGTGTTGTTTTTTTCCTGTTCATCATGTGTTGTTGTGTGTTTGTTTAGCTTCTGCGTGAGCACAAGGCCATCATCATTCAGAAGATGGTCCGCGGCTGGTTGGCACGGCAGTGGTTCAAGCGGTCGCTCAGAGCCATCGTGTACCTGCAGTGCTGCATCCGCCGCATGCGAGCCAAGCGGGAGCTCAAGAAACTCAAGATCGAGGCACGCTCGGTCGAACACTTCAAGAAACTCAACATCGGCATGGAGAACAAGATCATGCAATTGCAGCGCAGGATAGACGAACAGGTACCACACTTCACACTGAGATGCTATGGCTTATTGGGCCTCATTCAAAAGTTCAGTTAATATGAGTATCAAAACAAAAGTAACTCTTTTGTCTGTTCAGCTTACAACTCAGAAGGTTTTCTAAAGTCAATATGAAATCCTAATGCTCGTTCCTGGTCTTCTTGTGCATCAGTGCACTTTATTCCTTAAAGTTTGTCATCATAATCTTTCATAAAATGTAATCGCTTGCTCATGAAATCGCCCATGAAACCTTTTACTTTTTAGCTTCCTTTCATCCAACCAGCTGTCATGTAGACACTACTTTTCACAATCAAATTCTACCCTTCTTTTTGTCCTGTGAATATCATTATTTAGTCAAAAAAACATCAGGTTATGGAAGGAGTTTCAAACATGCTTTCATATTGACTTCATGATGTCAGTGTTAATTTGATTCTTGTTGCTTTTATTTCCTTTAGAATGAGTCATAGTGTGTTAGCTGTGTATGATCGCTTCATTTAGATCTGGGCTTCCCTGTGCAGAATTTTAAGTCAATGTAATGTACTGATTCTAATGACAATTAGAGTTTGTTTTTAATTGAAAATGTATAATCATGATGAAAAAGTACAATATACTGTAGGTTCAATGTCAGTCTAAAGGTTTTGTACAGTGGAGTTTAAAAGTCCGAATCCATATTGAAAAGGAATTTTATTGGGACATTGGAGTAAAAATGTTATTTAAACTTATGTTATGTTATTTAAAGGATTTTGCAAAGCAAAAAGACGTAAAAAAAAGATATTTAAGATAAATTCATTAAAGTAAAATTACTCTGATTCAAGAGCTAAAATTCCCCAAAATAGTACTTATGTATTTAAATTAAGTATTTGAATTAATTGCTGTTCTGTTTTGGTTTCACTCTAGAGCAAGGAGAACCGTTCTCTCAACGAGCGTTTGAATGGTCTAGAGATCAGCCATGCTGCAGAGTCTGAGCGCATGCGTGTGGAAGTCACCCGTCTGCGAGGGGCAGAAGAGGATGCCAAAAACAACGCCAACAAAGTTACAACTCTTCTGGAGGAGGTGGAGCGACTGCGCAAAGACCTGCAGAACACACAGAAGGAAAAGAAAGCCATCGAGGAATGGGCGAAAACCTACCAAGACGAGATGGAACAGGTGCTGCACGTTCACTTAGTTGTAGTTGTGTGCAGCTGTGGTGTGGTCTTCAAAGCACTTTTCAAAAAGCTGAGGGTCATGCACTTAGCAAATCAGTTCATTTGTGTCATTCATTTCAATGAACTGAAAAAGAACTGATGCATTGAGTCATTACCCTATCCTGGGATGCGTTTAAGTCCATTTCTTTATGCCCTTCCCTCGCTAACTTCCATCCATCTCGTTCACTTGGATGTCCGTCATTGTTTACATTCAGTGCCCACTATTGGCAGAACCCTTGCAATGGGTTTAAATGGAACGCCCTAAGCCCTTGATCACATGGAATCCGCTATGGATCTGATTTATTATTTACAGTTTTTTTTCCTTATGAATTTGTTTACAGACCATTCTATAGGCTTGTATGTATGCTTGGGCTGTTAAAGAAAATATAAAAAATTACACAAACGAAAATAACAATACAATAACCTATTACTGTGTAAAACCTTTAAGATAGCTAAGTATTATGCTGTTAAATGTCAAAATAACTTTATCATACACTAGAGTTGTGTTGGGTGGGGGTAAATTAAGGTCAATCTGCTGTGACGTCACAATCGTTTTGCATTGTGGTCTGTGGATCTGCCTGAAGTGTACATATGAGTAGACTCGCTCCCCCGGTCAAAATTGAGGGGTCGAGGGTCTGTTCAAATAAAACTTCCTTCGCCCACTTGACAAAGTTGAATGCACTTCAAAATGGTGGCAGGGATTTCCCAAGGGGAAGTGCTTAAGTGTACTGTATGTCTAAAAGTGGAGTTAGACACAGCCCTGGAATTCAATTCATTCAGACTTATGTCATTGAACTGATTGAAAAATCTGATTCACTGATGCATTTGAGTTGTCTCCCACTGGTGTTCCTTTAAAGGGGGTTCATTTCAATGGCTCATTTCAATGAACTGATTCATAAAACTGATTCATTTGATTCATTACTCAGTGTTCCAGAAGTCAGTTCATTTGAATGGCTCATGTCAGTTAACTGATTCCAAAAAAGTGATTGATTAAATGTACCACACTACATTCATGGTTCCAATGTCTTAAAGTTCTCCCATACCATTGAGTGATTCACAAAACCTTTTCAAATTAGTTTAACAGAATAATTACCAGTTAAAAAAATGTCTTAGTTTCCAAGTTAATATTGTATAACTCGTATATGAATTACTAATTTATATAAGTGTGTGCTTGATCTGTTTCTCAGACGTGTGTTGATTGTTCCTACAAAACCTCATTGATGGTGTGGCATTACATTAGCAAATTCTAGTTGCATTAGCAAATTCTCCACAATAGATCCTCAAAAAAAAGTAAAGTTAGACCCACAGGTTACCCACATTCCTCTGCTTTTAGACAGTCCTTCTAGATTGAAGAGCCCTCTAAAGACACAGATATACTCTGTGTATCTTCATATTCAGGGATTAGAGAGACCTGCACACTACTTTAAACCTGGGAATAGAGGAGACCTGTATGTTAACACAGGTGAGAGAGAGCTAGAGACTAGCGCTGTTAGAAGTATGTTAGCAAATGTTGGATTTAGTTCGATTTAAAGTTTTAGGGTGGTACAGTAGAGGAATAGAACGATTCACAATACCACAATAATACAATATTGAATGTGTGTTGAGTAAATTAATGTTAAATCAATGTTCCCGGTTCAATAAAAGCATCTGTGAAATGAAGCAGAGTACCACAGCAAATACAAACCTGATTCCAAAAAAGTTGGGACACTGTACAAATTGTGAATAAAAACAGAATGCAATGATGTGGAAGTTTCAAATTTCAATATTTTATTCAGAATACAACATAGATGACATATCAAATGTTTAAACTGAGAAAATTTATCATTTTAAGGGAAAAATAAGTTGATTTTTAAATTTCATGGCATCAACACATCTCAAAAAAGTTGGGACAAGGCCATGTTTACCACTGTGTGGCATCCCCTCTTCTTTTTATAACAGTCTGCAAACGTCTGGGGACTGAGGAGACAAGTTGCTCAAGTTTAGGAATAGGAATGTTGTCCCATTCTTGTCTAATACAGGCTTCTAGTTGCTCAACTGTCTTAGGTCTTCTTTGTCGCATCTTCCTCTTTATGATGCGCCAAATGTTTTCTATGGGTGAAAGATCTGGACTGCAGGCTGGCCATTTCAGTACCCGGATCCTTCTACGCAGCCATGATGTTGTAATTGATGCAGTATGTGGTCTGGCATTGTCATGTTGGAAAATGCAAGGTCTTCCCTGAAAGAGACGACGTCTGGATGGGAGCATATGTTGTTCTAGAACTTGGATATACCTTTCAGCATTGATGGTGCCTTTCCAGATGTGTAAGCTGCCCATGCCACACGCACTCATGCAACCCCATACCAGAGGAGATGCAGGCTTCTGAACTGAGCGCTGATAACAACTTGGGTTGTCCTTGTCCTCTTTAGTCCGGATGACATGGCGTCCCAGTTTTCCAAAAAGAACTTCAAATTTTGATTCGTCTGACCACAGAACAGTTTTCCACTTTGCCACAGTCCATTTTAAATGAGCCTTGGCCCAGAGAAAACGCCTGCGCTTCTGGATCATGTTTAGATATGGCTTCTTTTTTGACCTATAGAGTTTTAGCCGGCAACGGCGAATGGCACGGTGGATTGTGTTCACGGACAATGTTTTCTGGAAGTATTCCTGAGCCCATGTTGTGATTTCCATTACAGTAGCATTCCTGTATGTGATGCAGTGCCGTCTAAGGGCCCGAAGATCACGGGCATCCAGTATGGTTTTCCGGCCTTGACCCTTACGCACAGAGATTGTTCCAGATTCTCTGAATATTTGGATGATATTATGCACTGTAGATGATGATAACTTCAAACTCTTTTCAATTGTTCTCTGAGAAACTCCTTTCTGATATTGCTCCACTATTTTTCGCCGCAGCATTGGGGGAATTGGTGATCCTCTGCCCATCTTGACTTCTGAGAGACACTGCCACTCTGAGAGGCTCTTTTTATACCCGGTCATGTTGCCAATTGACCTAATAAGTTGCAAATTGGTCCTCCAGCTGTTCCTTATATGTACATTTAACTTTTCCGGCCTCTTATTGCTACCTGTCCCAACTTTTTTGGAATGTGTAGCTCTCATGAAATCTAAAATGAGCCAATATTTGGCATGACATTTCAAAATGTCTCACTTTCAACATCTGATATGTTATCTATATTCTACTGTGAATAAAATATAAGTTTATGAGATTTGTAAATTATTGCATTCCTTTTTTATTCACAGTTTGTACAGTGTCCCAACTTTTTTGGAATCGGGTTTGTAGTTTTTCATATAATCTTTAAAGACTAAAATGGCATGCAGTCGACTGATTGTGTTTGTGTAATATTTGTGACAGATGATCTCAGAACTAAAGGAGCAAAACCACCTGCTGAAGAACGAGAAGAACGACCTGAACCGACTGATCCAGGAGCAAGGCCAGCAGTGGACAGGTAAAGCAAAAACTTTAATCTGCCTCTAGGTATGTTTCCATCCAACATTTAACTTATGCACAAAATTGGAATATCGCATAAAACATTCCATCCAGTGAGTCGAAGAGAACAAAATCGTCACTTCCTGATAAACTGGCGCTAAATATCACTAAGAAAAGCCACTGTATATAATAATTTTCGTCTGTAATAAATTACTTGATCATAAATAATAAATTACAAAACTCTGATTTTGCTGAGAGAGAGAGTTCTGGGAGGGAATCATACTGAACCACTTTGACAACAGACTTTGCTGGGGCATTTCAGAACAACCAGAACAGCATTTCAGATGCCATGCAACGAGATCGGTCCGTTGGTTAGTCCAGTTATGCCGTCCCATCGCAAAGTCACATATCTTTTTTTATGCATATCGAGAAATTTATTTGGTAAATGTGTTTCCATTGTAGGTTATGCGCATGTTTTCTTTTCGGATAATAAATGTATTCAACTCAAACAAGTGCATACGTTTTTTTATGCACATTTTTAGAATTTATGCACATCTTGGTGTTTCCATCCAGCAGTTTTTGATGCGATATACCAAAATGTGCATAAAAATAGGTGGATGGAAACATGGCTACTGTTGGGCGATGTAGCTAAAAAAAAAAAATAGAAAAATGTTGGTTATGTTGGTGTTTTGGTTTCGTTTTCATGGACTTTTCATTTTTATCGCTTTATTTCCTGTTTCCTTCCGTTGTCATGGTTTCTAGTTTGTGTTCATTTGTTGTCATGGTCATAGATATACATACATATACATAGATGCCTCATTATCGGCTATTTCTGTGGGCTGCTATACGTAAACCATCCGCCATATTGGAACTTTCAAAGCCGGTCCGTCAACACTCGAGAGCAAGTGGACTGCATCTGCAACCATAGTTAGATGCATGGATGAATATCTATGTCTGCAATAGACTTCAGCTGATGTTTTTGCTAAACTAACACAATACAACAAGACTAAGGCGTCAGCTAACACAATATTAAAAATTTACCATAGAATATAAACCTGTAATATTGAGTTAATACATATAAAAACACAAACTAACACATTCTCATCTGTGAAAGGTTATCCCATTTCTTCTGGAATTTTAAAATCGGGCGGTTTCACAACCAGAAGCTGCGCAATGTTGTGGCATCATTGATTCTTACTGTGAGTGATGACACGACGTACTAAAAACGGAAAAGTTTTTCCTTTGCGTTTTTCACACAAAGACGACAGTGTTGTCAAAACGATCCCCGTTCACACGGATTGACGAAAACGACTAAATTTGAGACAATAACGGTATTGTTTTCAAAAACTTGCACTTTGAAACCCGTTTTCAAAAGTTTGTTTTCAGTCCCTAAAAACGCTGTTGTCGTGTAAATGAGCAGCCAAAACACAAAAAGTTTCCAGTTTTTAGTTAAAAATGGTGTCGTGTAAACGGCCCCTGAGTTCATTGTCTTGGATGTGTATAGTGCACACTGTTACATGTCTCCCATGTTTTTTACCTTTCGTGTTTCTTTGTTTTGATATTGTTTATTATAGTAGTTTGCTGCATTTAGATCTGCGCTGCCTCGTCTCATCTTCTTCATCTTATCATTCCGTGACTCATACATTTTTACTAAGACAATTTAAGCATGTAAAATGTCACATGACAACTCATTTTTGAGTCATGGTTGCAAATTAATTGTTCAAACTAAAATTTTATTACTGCATAATGTAATTGTACCAAATCTTTTGAAGTCTAAATCAGACATTCTATTAAAATGTCTCTGTCTTAGCGTTCTCATACTCATTTCTTCTGAGAGGAGGAGCTGGTGTGAAACTTCTTCTCAGTCTTTAGGAGAATGAATGGGCAAAAAAACAGCAACAGAATAATATGAAATATATTGTAAAAACATCACCCAGTCTGACACTCTGCTATATAGTGTACACTCAGATCTAAATCCAAATCCTTTATAAACAGCGTCTGTCATTTCTTTGTGTGCTTTCCTAACACGATACTCGTCCCTGTCCTGTTACAGTGTCAACATCATGAGTCAGTCTGCAGTCAGATGATTGAGTAATTCAATATTGGTTGACTGTTCTTTGAGAATGTGTGTGAATGGTGTTTTACATGTATGTGTTTTACAGAGAAAATGCAGAGGGCCCTGAAGGAGGAAACCCAGCAGCTAGAAAACGATTTAAACGAGGAACGGTCTCGCTACCAGAACCTCCTTACCGAACACCTCCGACTAGAGGAGAAATACGACGATTTGAAAGAGGAGATCACCCTCACTGTGGTGAGGACACAATCATTTATGGATTACTAAAATTCACATCTTAAAAATCAACTAATCAATAGGTTTTCTGAATGATTAAGCTGGTTTAGGCTCAGATCCAGTACTCTTCTGTCATTAAAAGCCTCCAGTCCTCTGATGGCTCCTTTCTTTCTTCTAGAATGTTCCAAAACCTGGTCACAGGCGCACAGACTCCACACACAGCAGCAACGAATCAGAATGTACCTACAACTCCGAGTTCGCAGAGTCCGAGGAAGGGTCCCGCGGAGGGGAGGTGAGAGCAGAAATCATTTAGAGCATTAATATTACTCAGTTGTTTTGGCTTTTGTCCTTTTAAAGATCCTAGGAATAAAACATAAAATGGCACATATTGTGGATATATTATGGGATGTCTTTTATTCTCTCCCCAGGATGTTTCCAAGGCGATACTGGACATGTCCCTGTTCCTGAAGCTACAGAAGCGAGTGTCCGAACTAGAGCAAGAAAAACAATCACTGCAGAACGAACTCGACCGGAGAGAAGAGCAGTTTCAGCGGGCTAGAGCTAGGGTACACACACACACATTTATTTTGCTTTCTAAATGAGGACATTCTATCAATGTTTTTATTTAAAGTTAAATATAATGACTCTCCCTAACCCAAATACTAAAATAATATATATACAGTCAAACCAAAAATTATTCAGACACCAGATATAATGTTTTACTAGTGGGTGCAGGACACTATAGTTCATTTATGTAAGTGAGGATAATAAAATAAAGTAAACTGTGACATATTATACCCAAAAATTCTTCATACAGTGGACTACCAGTAAAATTGATACAAATTTGGGATCAAAATTATTCCTGACCATGTTTTGCTCAAGTGTTTTTTCTTTAATTGCTAATGCGACCTTTTACACCACAGACTGAACAAAATTAAGCATTTCTTGGTAAATTGGTTGACCTAAATTGGTATTATCTAATTGTGTACTTAAATTTAACAGCTGACAGCTGATTGGTTAATTGTAATCCATTACATACCTTTCTATCAAAGTTATCTGACATTATCAAGAGGAATTTGTTCTGACACAGTTTAACTCTGAGTTCTTGTCATATTTTATTAGCATTTTCTAAACTATAGCGAATAAACTGTGATAATGTGAGAAAATTTGGTCTGACTGTATATGCTTTTAAATACACACTGTGTTACTGTAATTGAAAATGTGTATTTTATTTATTTTTTTTGTTGACCAGGATGATGAGGAACATAAGAAAGCTCGTGGCGCTGAGCTTGAGTATGAATCTCTCAAGGTAAACACACACACACACACACGCACACACACACATTGTCTTTTCATTATTATTATTTATTTGCACTGTGCAAACATTCTGAAGTTTTAAAGTTGTTTTAATTATTTGAAAAGCTGTGATTTGCTTTTGTGTTTGTAAAATTCATCATGAAACTCGCTGAAGTCTCTCCAAACACACATTGTTTACTTCTGTTTATGAAGTTCTTTATAGCAAAAAAACCCCACAACAACATTAAAAACATTACATTTTAGTTATATATAACGTTGATTGTAACCTGTCCTGTACTTTAGCTATGACAAATTTCTTCATATTATATTTCAAAAATACAGTAAATGTCTTTTATATTGAACATTTCAAAATGACATGGATGATATTCTAATACATGAATATTTAATTTTCACCATTGTTAAAAGAAGCACAGCACATTTCCTATGTCTACTTCATGTTAAATATTTAAACAGGTTTTTTAGATTACATTTTGATAATAATAATAATAATAATAAATAAATAAAAGTTTAATAGCTGAAGTAGTAAGTGATAATGAACATGTATTTAATATGAAATTATTTTCTGAAGCCAACTATATTTTATAATTGTACTAGTAATTATATTGACATTGTAACTCAATAACAGTGTTACTCAACAAGTCCAAACATCTTTTTTCACACTTTATAAAAGTAGCATTCTTTAATGATAAATGTACAAAGATATTTCAGATAAATTTGTCATCATTTTTAAAAGATTTATTTTTAGTACAGTCCCTGAACTTAAGAGTTGTGTTGAAACACCTTCATGTTGCCGTAGATATAGCTAGATGGACAATGGACAATGGACGTCTGAAATGAGGAAGATAAAGCAGTATATTAATGATATTATGTTTTTTGCATGTTAATAATTCTGAATTCTCTCTCTCTCTTGTGTCTTCAGCGTCAGGAGTTGGAGTCTGAGAATAAGAAGCTCAAACATCATTTGAATGAGATGCGTCAGTCTTTGAGAGGCAGCGCTGATGCCAGTTCCGCTGCTCCGGGTTCTCCTGCGTACACGGTCCTGCTGGATCAGCTGAACACCTCCAACGAGGAGCTGGAGGTGCGGAAGGAAGAGGTGCTCATCCTGCGCTCTCAACTCGTCAGTCAGAAAGAGGCCATGCAACACAAGGTCAGGCACAAAGCCTTTCATTCTTACATAAAAAATATGCATTGTGCATTAATATCTGTCACTAACATTCTTCTCTTCATAAGTCTTGTTAACATTCCTAATTTCATCTCTCCTTTTGTCCTGTGTTGCACTCACATCAGGATGAAAAGGTACGTTGGTCAGACAGCAGAACAATCATTTACATCACTTCATCTCCGTTTTGGTCTCTAAAATGCTGTCGTTCAGTGTTGGGGAAGATATTTTCAAACATTAACAGTTTGTGAACCATTCTTCAATTAATTTATATGAAAAGTGCAAACATTGAATGTTAACTTTACAGTTTACAAGTCCAAACGTCACTTTTATTAACTGAGAATGAAGTGAACGAGAAATGGTTCTTGTGATGTGTCTGATGCTCAAATGTCTGATACAGTTAGTTGATGGATTCAGTGATTTATAACTTGCATGAAAATGTGAACCTTCTGTGTGTGTTTAGGCAACCATGACTGAACCTTTGCCATACATTGAGGACGTGCAGAAGCTGACTGATGCCAAGGAGCTCTCCCAGGCCTACATGGGCCTCAAAGACACCAACAGGTGCATTGTTTCTCTTTACATTTCTTTCACTATCAGTCAGTCACGTGCTGACAAACCATGGAATCCATTACATCTCATATATATGTTGTGTAAAGTCCTGTTCTCTGCCCAACTCCATAGTAAAGTGGGTCTTCATGTTTTACATCAGAGGTTCTTAAACTATAATTTTCATCCCCCAGAGGGCTACTACTTCTGATGTATCGCTATATAGTAATTGTTATTAGAAATTGTACCCCCAAATGCTGTGTAAACTACCATTCAAAAGTGTTTAAAAAAAAGTATTTTATGTTACCAAGACTGCATTTATTTGATCAGTAAAAACAGTAAAATATCAAATTAAAATTAATGCTTTCAAAATGTAAAAATATTTAAAAATGTTCAACATTTTATCGTCATCCTTTGGCTAGCGTTACAATATATGATCACGCTCTCATTCATGCAAATGCTTTTAAACCATTCACGCGTGATTAGCTACAAAAGAGAACGCAGTGCGGTACTGGCACGCGTCTGTGAATCTCATGTCTGTGTCACACACACAACTCGTGTGCACAAAAAAAGCGGCTTCAGACAACGTTTGGACGGACAAAAAACACAATTATGCCAAAATGCCCATTTTGTCCTCGCAAATGTCAGTATCCTCGCAAGTCTTAAGTTGTGAGAAAATGGGATGTGTCAGATCCGCGTCATGTGCGGCAGATCTTAAAGTGACAGCAACCTAATAAACCTGCTACTGTGATGTCTGTCATTAATGATAATCAAAGAACAAAAGAAAAAAGAGAAAATCACCCACTGCTCTTCACTAATAACTTTTGTAGCTTTTAATAAGGATTAATCTATATTTAATTTATAATTTATGCAGTGAAGATTGTGAAGTGTTTGATTAACTTTATTCAATTTTTGTATCCTACCTGCCTACCTGAAAAGCACTGTTTACAAGGTTACATGGGTCAAAAACAGGAACTTTTTGTGCATTTTGACAGGGCAAGTAAAAATCTGCACTGGTCTGACTGGGCCAATAGAAATTTTTTTTAGCCCTGATATATTGAAGGGCACTGGTAAATGTTACATTTATTATAATGGGTTTATGTAAATATTGTTTTAAGCTCACTTAAATTAAAAGTTGTTATATTTTAAATATTTAAAGCCTAATAAATGTTGATTTAATTATACTGTAATGCTGAATGCCTATAATTAATGGCTAATTAATTAGTTAATTTTTTTTTATCGATTGACAGCACTAATTTTAATGTCATTTAATTCTGTGATGGCAAAACTACATTTTCAGCAGTAATTACTTCAGTCTTCAGAGTCACATGACCTTTCAGAAATCATTCTAATATGTTTAATTTGGTGCTCAAGAAACATTTCTTCTCATTATCAGAAAACAGTTTTTGTGGAATCTGTGATGCTTCTTTTTAGGATTATTTGATGAATAGAAAGTTCTGATGAAAGAAAAGTTTTGTAACATTACAAATGTCTCTATAAATGTAACTTTTGATCAATTTAATGTGTTTTTGCAACAAAAAAAAGTCTTACGGACCCCAAACTTTTGAGCGATAGTGTATATTACATACAACTTCTAATAATCTAATGGACTGTTACTTTAAAAAAAAAAAAAAAAAAAAAAAAAAAGAACTTCTTTTTTAACTGGATGTGAACCAAAAAGTTATATTATAAAAGATATTCAAAACAGTAATAGAATATAAATATGACTGGATGCATGACATTTAAAGCCATTGTACAATAGATGATATATGCCCACTTGCACAGTTGTCATGGTGTAACGGCACATCAAGTTGAATTCTACATGTTAATGTGGCAACTTGTGATGTGTCTTGCCACCCGTAAATAGCCTACAGTCACACTGTGCTTTAAACCAGACAGCTTGGCGTGACATGTCAAAACTAAATCATTCCCATTAAAATAAAAAAGCTGTCTACACAGCTTTGTGCACAGCTTTATAGTTGCAAGCCATTACACGGTCAGACTGGACTGATGAAACCTGCGATGATTAGTCTACTATTATAGCATATAATGTGATGTAAACAATAGTTCTACATAATATTGCCATATGCAGTTCATAGGAGACATAATGTATTAGCCCTACAGTTACAGCATGAAATAATACACACAGAGAAAAAAGGTGTCAAAATCGTACCTTTAGGGGTACAACAGCTTGTCACTGGGGCAGTACCCTTAAAAGGACATATTTGTACCTTTTTTACCACAAGAAGGTTCATAGTAGTACCTTAAGGTACGTATTTGTACTCTAAATTACTAATATGCACCTTTTAGGAGTAAAAAAGGCACAAATATGTCCTTTTAAGGGTACTGCCCCAGTGACAAGCTGTTGTACCCCTAAAGGTAAGACTCAAGACTTTTTTCTCACAATTGCGAATTTATATCTCCCAAATCTAACTCTATAACTCACAATTGCGTGTTTATATCACAGTTCTGAGGGAAAAATAGTTTATATCTCGCTATTATTTTTCTTCTCAGAATTGTGAGATATAATCTCTGAATTGTGAGGGGAAAATAATTCAGAATTGTGAGATAGAATCACAGAATTACCTTTTTTATTGTTTTATTTTGTGGCTCCATAGACTGCTACTGCAAAACTGTAATTTTCTGCCACCAGGTAGGCTCCGCCCACAAAACGCAAACACACAAATGGTCTATTGTACCATCACACCACCCATCTCTATTTATGCCCCTCTGAGCCTCTCGGTTTGAGAACCTCTGTTCTGATCTATGTTTTGATTATTTGCTGCTTGTTATCTTCTTTGTAGTGTCTCACATGCATCCATTGAATAACATTATCTCCAATTGAGGAAATTATGATTTATCGCTCTCAAAACCTTATTCACAAGCCTCTGTGTTTACCCTACCCTACCTGTTAGGATCAGGCCACTGTCTGTATCTATCTGTCTGTCTGTCTGTTGATGGCTCATCTCTGTCCTGCACAGATCACCCAGGTTTACACGCAGGCCGACTGAAGTGAACGAGCTTGTGAGCAGGTTGAGGTAACAGATGGACAGGCATGATGGGCCGCTCTAACTGCATGTGTGTGCAGCTCAGAGCAAAGCAGCAAATCAGCCTCATTCCAGAGCCCATACATAGATGAGAAAACATACAGAAAAGCTTTGCTAGTTTATTAACAGGCATGACCTCTAACTAATAAGAAGGGATTGTCTTAAGCCTACTTCACTTTGAACATGTAAAACAACCCAAGTTTGCTTTAGGTAGCTTTAGAGGAGGGTTTATTTGAATGATTATAGCACAATAATATACCAGTGCAGCAATCTTCGTGAACGTTTGTACAAAATATGCTAGGAAAATCACATTGTTTTGATGAGAATTTCTGTCCATCCAAAGGTAAATGTGGCTTTTGGCTGACTGCTTAGATGCCATTTGTTACCCATATCCAGTGCACAAGTAGCTAATTTATTGAATGAATGGATGGCAAACTAATTGTTTTTTAACAGTTTAAAGTTTGTTTGTTTTTTTATTAATTGTTGGTTATTCTTTGTTATCATAATTTTATCTTCATCATTTATTCTGTTTTATTTAATGACATTTCATCTTTGTGCTGTTTTACTTAATTCTTTTCCTACAGTTCTGTCATCTGCTCAGCACAATATTTATTATTAATCATCCAAACCAGAGACCCTTAAAGGAATAGTTCACCCAAAAAGGAAAATTCTGTGACCATTTACTCACCTTCATGCCATTCCAAACCCAGAAGGACTTTATTTTGTCCGTTGGAACATAAAAGTAGTAGTTCTCAAACTGAGATATATCAAAAATATAAGTATATAATAGTAAAGTGTAACTTACTAACATATTTATAAAAAAAATGAAAGGATTGTAAAAGATTCTAAAGCTGTGCATATATAAGAACTTGGTTTTAGATGCTATCAGTTGCCATATTGTGCGTTTAAGCCTATATGCAAACATACAAAATGTTCATGCATTATGTACAAATAATAATGAGATAAATTTTGGATTTGGTAAAAGTGAGTCAATTTCAAGATATATAAGGTATAAACTATGGATAGCTTTTATATTATTTAAAACTGTATGTAATTGTTTTGATGTAGTTTCCCTTTGGAGTTTTAGGTGGAAAAGTTAGAACCCCTGTTTCAAAGAATGTTCTGGCAACTCTTTTTCATACAATGAAAGTGAATATAGACAGGGTTTTGTACTGTATCTCCAAACTGCCAAAAAACACTATAAAAGTATCATAAAAGTTCATTCATGACTCGCACACTATATTCCAATTTTTCTGAAGCCATGGTTTTATGTGATGAACAGATTTAAGCTGTTAATTATCCATTGTAAATCTTTCCCTCCTCCATAAAGCAGCTCTTAAATCTCAGTTGCACTTCTTATATTACGTTCCATCTCTCACCTATATTATCATATATTCTTTATTGGGTGAACAATTCTTTTAAATAACCTGTAAATAACATGTCACTCACATCACAGTTTGCCATTTTTTGTTTTCGCTTGTCCTTGTTTTTTCGTTCTTACCATTTCTTTCTTTGTTCCACCCCATCAGATCCCCATTCCCTGACTACCATAAACTGAATGAGGATGGAGAGCTGTGGTTGGTTTATGAAGGGTTAAAGGAAACAAACAGGTTAAAGAGCAGAGATGAGAGCATGTAGAAATGTCTGAGCGTACAACTTTCTCATCTCTCCATCTGTTTTTAGACTGATTTTGGTCCCTCAGCTTTCTAAAGATATAATCATCTAACACTGTGCTGTTTATACTTCCCTAAACTCTAGTGCCTGCAGACTGTTCTCCTTAACATACAGTATGAGTAGTGTTTCACCCTATCAAAACCTGCAAGAACTCTTTGTAGTGTTAATACTGGACTAACCAAAATTAGATTGGGTTGCAAAACTCTTGTTTTAAAACAGCATGTAGTTACGACTGCCATAAAGAGATATAATAAAAAATATAAGTAAAAGTGAATACTAGAGTTGAATGCTGACTGCTGCACTGCAAGAAAGAATGGGCAGGTTTCTTAGTTGGGAATAGTTCACTCAAAAATTAAAAGTTGGCCATTATTTATGTCATAACATCTTGTTGTGAATGTTCTTCCAAACCTTTATGACAGTTTATAGCAATCATGTCTGTCAAGTTCCAAAAAGGACAAAAACCCACAAAAGTACCATAAAACTAGTCTGTACAGCTTGTGCGCAATATTCCAAATCTTCTGAAGTTATACGATAGCTTTGTGTGAACCAGGTGGATATAGTTTTTCACTGAAAATCTTTCTCTTATGGCACATGTGAAAACCAACGGCATTTTCCTTTT
Source organism: Coreius guichenoti (assembly GCA_039654105.1). Lineage (NCBI taxonomy): Eukaryota > Metazoa > Chordata > Actinopteri > Cypriniformes > Gobionidae > Coreius > Coreius guichenoti. The sequence continues at coordinate 30,006,412 of CM077181.1, forward strand.
GTACAGACATTGTCAAAACGATCCCCGTTCACACAGGTCCACAATGACGAAAAACGTATTTTGCTGCCAGGCTAATAGTTGGCGATGTCACTTTGTAAAGAAACACTATAGACTTAGCACCTAAAGGGGCTGTCACACTGCACTTTTCCTTCCAATTAACTTCCATTCAAACGCATGCGAATGCGTCAGACCGGAAACGCAAGCTCATGTGAAAAGTTTTGCATTTCGCTGCGTTCCAAAGTTCAAACTTGGTGAACTCTGAGCTGCGAATTCGCATCATGTGACCAGTAGAAGATTTATACGTCACGGCGTGATCTCTTGGCTGAATTAAAAGAACGATATTTTTGCAGTGAAGTCGAGTATATTGTATATTTTTTACATTTTAAATGTATTACTATTTGTTATATCTTGAATTCATGTTTATAAAAAAGACGTTTCAGAGAGTGACGTCATATCACGACCGTTGCCGTGTCCAACGAAATATCGCATGCTCAAAGTCTAGTGTGACCACGGCTTAATACGCGTGTGTATGACATCACCGTTTTCACAAATTAGCGTTTTTGTTGTTTTCACGGAGACGATAAAGGTATAATTTTCAAAGATTTGCACTTTAAAACCCGTTTTTAAAAGTTTGCCTTTTCAGGTGTAAATGAACGGCCAAAACACATAAAAAGTTTTCCGTTTTTAACTGAAAACGGTGTCGTGTAAACGACTCCTCAAATTAAAACCATAAGAAAATCATTACTTAAAATAAAATAAGACTAAATTATTTTTAATAATTTTATTTCAGCCAAGGCAACATTTCTCATTTTAATTTTGTTTAATGTGATGTACTAAAACTAAAACTGAAATAAAAATTATATAGACATATATTTATAAAAAAAAAAAAAAACTAAAACTTAAACTAAAATTAAAATATAAAAATAAAACAATTCAAAATATTAAAAACTATAATAGTCACAATGATTCTAAAATAACACTGATCAGCACAATATTTTAAAATTGAACCAAAGCTATCTATTATATAATCTTGTTATATAATAACCTGACGGCAGAAGGTCTGGACTTTTTCACATCTTTCATTGGCCAAGGACCGCCCAAGAGGATGTTTGACTGACATGTAACTCAACCAATCACAGTTCGTTTTGTTCCGCGTCATGTTTAGGGGCATGAAAATGTAAAGTCAATGTCCCTGCAATAACAGACCAGCGTGCATCTATAAATTATTCATTCAAGAACGTTGTGCAAGTTTACTGCAACAATGTAGCCGTGTTTATCCAGCGTTTTAGTTGATCCTGGTAGGCGCTCATTGTCACAGTTGTAAACATGACGGCGTTCTTCTTCCACGAGGGAGTTTGGCGTCACAGCATTTGTTTCCAGGTGGACCGTTAAATAACGCAACACACACGTCTCACAGACATCCTGTAGAATTCAACCAATCAGATGACGACTTCGAAACTCCTGCAGTGTTTCCAGAAAAGTGTGCCATATGCATCAGACGTTCAGCCAACGGTCCATGGGCGTGACCGTCTGAGGCTGAGACTATCATATGACTTCAGATGACCTGGAAATATAGCATACAAATTACATATACTACTTTTATGGTGCACTTGGTGTCGTTGTGCTGCATATAAATTCTTCAGAATTTGTCCTTGCAGGTTTAAAATGAGTATAACTAAATAATGACAACATTATTTTATCTTTGGCTGAACTATTCCTTAAACGCTTTGATTTCAAAACAGAAGCTAATGCTACTCTAATAAAGAAGTGAATTTCTGATTATTTGCTCAACTCAAAGTCAGTCTCTCTCTCTCTCTCTCTCTCTCTCTCTCTCTCTCTCTCTCTCTCTCTCTCTCTCTCTCTCTCTGTCTGTATAGGCTGTTGGAGTCTCAGTTGCAGGCTCAGCGTCGGTCTCATGAGAATGAGGTGGAGGTTTTGCGTGGAGAGCTGCAGAGTGTTAAAGAGGACAATAACCGTCAGCAGCAGCTGTTGGCTCAGAATCTACAGCTTCCTCCAGAGGCTCGAATCGAGGCCAGTCTACAACACGAAATCACGCGCCTCACCAACGAGAACCTGGTCAGTACGAACACTCTCCTGACACTTACCTATACCAGTGCTTCTCAATCTCCAGCCGGCCACACTATCCACTTCTTAAAAATAACATTGTTTTTCCTCCTATTAAACAAATAATACAAAATTTAAAAATTCAACAACAATAACGTGGTCGTCTTCCGACTGCCCCATAAATGTGAGTTAATTAGTAGAAAGGAGTAGAGTAGCATGCTGTTAGTTTTAGTGTTATCACCTATTTTTCATAACAATATTAAACTGGGGTATAATAGCCTAATATTAATCCCAGTGGGTTTTATTAATGATGTCATATTCAAGATATGCGGCCTGCAAGACTTGCTCTTGGCCCTTAATGCGGCAGTTTATGAATGTTAGCCCTCAGCAGAAAGCTCTTCACAATCTAAATCTGAGTTTATTTTCTTAATTTCTGGTGAAAGTTATAGACCCCATGATATCAATGATGTATTTCTGTGGTCTTTACTCCATGCATGTTAGATTTCAGTCCATCTGTATGCTAGTGTTCTCCTGTAAATTGACTGAATTAACCTTTATGAGATATGCACAAAGTTTTAATCATTTTAAAACAATAACTTAAGATATATTGTCTTGACACATGGGTATAGATGTTTTTCCCTGCCATCAGGATTTCTTTTTTTCTGATTTTTGCAGCCCAAAATGACTGAATTTGCTGGAGCTGTTCTTAAAAACTGTGGTCAAGTGAAACCCATCAATAATCATTATATCTTTAACGTAATAATCCACCCAAAAATGAAAATTCTCTCATCATTTACTAACCCTCATGCCGTCCAAGATGTATGACTTTCTTTCTTTAGATGAACGCAAATGCAGATGTTTAGAAAAATAATCAATTTCTGAGTCCATAAAATGCACGTGGATAGATCCCTCAAAGTTGACACTTCAAAAACCATGCAAAGCAAACACAACCGTAATCCATACAACCCCAGTTGATGAATCAATGTCTTCTGAAATTAATCGATAGGTGTGTGTGAGAAAAATACTAGTATTTTAAACTGTTTAAACCATAAACTATATACTTTTTAAACTATATTTTTTGTAAAAAAGAAAAAAAAACTGTTTGTTCATCTGAAGAAAAAGCCATATGCATCTGGGACGGCATGAGGATGAGTAAATGATGAGAGAATTTTCATTTTTAGTTGAAGTATCCATTAGTAATTAGCATTAGTGACAGTGGGCCTCATTTATCAGTCTAATGAAGAAACGAGCACAGATCCGAGCGCAGAAATCATCTTATGACAGGGTTTACGGGTGATTCATGAAACATTCTTATGCCACCAATCCCATCGTAAGAATGATCTGACGTTGATAAATGTGGCATCTCAAAAGAATCGTCATTTAAATATCACACCCCTATAAATTCACAGTTTAGGAGCCTTGCCCCTAGAGTTTACGACATGGAGAAATGTAACCCAGCCAAGAAGAGGAACTTCTCTGACCTGGAGATTGAAATTTTGACCTCACAAGTTCAATCGAACCAGCTTGTGTTATTTGGCAGCTTGAAAAGCGGAATAAAAGGAAGTCAGGAAAATTAGGAAGTCATGCTAATTTTTTCGGTGAAATGCACTGCAATACAGCAGCATGACAGTTAAACATGTAGTGAATAATTTGTCAGGGCTCAGATTTATTGGTTTTGATTAGCCAATATGGTTACACTTTCTTTTGATGGTCCACTTTAGACATTCCCTTACTTGACATTCTCAAGTAACTTTGCAACTACACGCTTAACTTTGCTAAGCACGCGTAGCCTGTGGCGTAGCCTGATGTGCACCTCTCCAAAAATTCAATTCTACACAGACTGCAAGCGCTGTGATTGGTTTGCTAGAACCACTCCCTCAGGGGTTACACTTGCTCCCTCTGCATGTGTAATTGCACATCGATGTGGAAAACGACGCAGAAGTATAAATGAAAACCGACACGTAGTCTACGGCATAGAGGCTAAGGCGCAGGTCCGACGCAGAAGTATAAATCAGCCTTTAGGTTAGAGTTAGGGTTCGGGTTAGTAGAATAAATTGACATTTTATTCTACTAATCCTATGAGAGTTAAAGTAGAACACATATACACATAACATTCACAATATTACGCCACAATCCATCAAAATAAAGTGTTAACAGATATTAAGCAGTCTACTAATACTCTGAGTAAGTTGACATGTAGTTGCAAAGTTACTTATAGTTAGGATAATATCTAAAGTGGACCATCGAAATAAAGTGTTACCGCTAATATTGCTTCCCCCCTCATGTTAACATGTTTGCGGAAAAAATTGCAGAAATTAGACAAAAATGCAAGCAGCTGCAAATAATTTGGCGAACGACTGAATTTCCATTGATTATTGCAATCGCAAGATCACAGAATCCTATTTTTTTTATTATTATTATTATTATTATTATTATTATAGAATAAGAATTTCCCTCCACCCCAATCACCTGCCACCGGATAGCCGTAGCAAGTGTTGGCCGTGTTGTCCTGTTTCAATAGGAAGAACTTCAACACAGGAAAGAAAACTGCTTTTGTCAAACCATTTTATGGGGTCTTTAATTATTTGCTTGACAAGTGTGGACTGCAGATTTCAACTTAGGCTGAAAGCTTTATAGGTTGAAAGCACATTTAGTGGAGAGTGGAGTAAGATGTGTCAGTGGGTAAGCTGCGTCGCCAAATACATATATAGTACACATATAATACATATTATATAAGTTGCCAATGTATAAAACATGGACGAATTATTAGCCATGATTTATTAAATTAAGTGTTTTTCCTAAATGGTAGCTGAAAGTGTGTGAGATATATTGGTCAATAGGCTCTAAACACATCATTTTTGGGTCAAGTCCAGATGAATATGAGTATCAAAAGTGGCATTTGCATTGAAAAGACAGTTTAGATATCCTGCTGCTCAATCTTTTGTTTCATGCGATTCTAAATGATTTCAGATTTACTCACTCATGAAACTATGGAGTGTGATTTTGGTTTCAGTGCTGTACTGTGCACCTGCATCAGGTGTTTAAGGGCTCATCTGATGTGGAGATGTTTTATTCACAGGAGCTTCACTCTGATGATCCAAAGGAGTATAAAGCCTACAGAATCAGCATGTTACGCAGGATGGTTGTATGTAGGATTGTGTGTGTGTGTGTGTGTGTGTGTGCGCGCATGTATCTGAATACTAACTGACACTAGTGTGTGTTGCACAGAATCTGAGCTGCATTGAACTCTAACTGTGTGTTTAACCCACAGCAGTGTGAATCAACACACTTTTTAACACGTTTCTCTCTAGTAAGTGATTCTCACAAAAAAGACTCTCCAACATAAAAAATTAAATTATATTTTTCAAAATATGCTTTGTTTTCATTAAGCAAAATATAATTTCTTTTTTTTTTGATGGGGTGAAAAGTGACATTTATTTGTGAGATTCACCCATCTTTGTTTCTATTTGTCTGTTTTTTTCTCTCTGTTTAATGAGTTGCATGGACAGATGAAAGACAGAGCTGATATCTTCAGATTGTTGCAGAACTGAAAGATGCTCATTTGACCTGCTTCGTCCCGATTCACTAAAATAAACTCTAGTTTTCACCTGCTGCCAAAGAGACTTAGTTTCCATAGAGCTGCTACAATTGTCTGATGATGATGTCTTGTCTCTGTGGTGACAGGATCTCATGGAACAGCTGGAGAAACAGGACAAGACCGTCCGCAAGCTGAAGAAACAGCTCAAAGTCTTCGCAAAGAAGATCAATGACCTGGAAGGTATGATCACAGTGTTCAGATCTGTGGAACTTAAATCTACATGATATATGAGCCTTAATGTTTGTGTGCGTGGATGTTTGTCTGTGTATTGTAGGCGGGCAGATGGACGTGTCTCCAGGACAGACGACCGATGAGCCTGTTCATCCAGTGAACATTCCACGCAGGGAGAAAGATTTCCAGGGAATGCTGGAATACAAGAAAGAGGATGAACTCAAACTGGTCAAAAATCTCATACTTGGTAAGACACTTAGGGCCGGCCAGATTTACTAAACAGAGTACATATAAAGCGCAAAAATGATTAAGACATGTTTTTTGGGGGGGCATTAAATAATGGCACAAATACTAGTAAATTGACTACCCAAACCATAGTAAATCACACTGCACTATATTTTTTTTAAATACTCCCCTCTCATAATTTTTTCTTCTGAATGGGAAACTCCTACAAAGCATATCCAATATGGTTAATCACAAAAATAACCATGCCTTTTCATCGCTAATGTTTCACTGCACGTCTTTGCTAAATTTTGAAATTAGATTTTTTTTTATGCTAAAAGAGGGTTTGTGCTGGCACAAGCTGTTAGTAAATCTGACCCATAAACCCACAACTGCAAAAATAATGCTTTATTTCGATGGTCTACTTTAGACATTCTACTAACTATAAGTAAGTTTGCAACTACATGTCAACTAACTCTCATTACAGTAGTTGTAGACTGTAGTAGATTGTTTGATATTAAGGTTCAGGTTTGTAGAATAAGTTGACATGTAGTTGTACAATTACTTTTAGTCAGTAGAATGTCTATTAGGGGACCATGAAAATAAAGTGTTAGCAGATATTAAAGGGTTAGTTCACCCAAAAATTAAAATTCTGCCATCATTTACTCACCCTCATGTCGTGAAGACTTTCGTTCATCTTCGGATCAAATGAATGTATTTTTAATCAAATCGAGCCAGATCTGTACTCCCCATTGACAGCTACACAACTACGCTTCAAAAAGTTCATAAAGAGATCGTAAAACTAATCCATATGATTTGAGCGGTTTAGTCCAAGTTTTCTGAAGAGACTCGATCGCTTTATATGATGAACAGATTGAATTTAGGCTTTTATTCACATATAAACATTGATCAGCTAACATAAACAGAAGCTCAGTGGAACATGCGCGAGAACAAACCTCATTGGTTCTCGCGGAAGCTCAAACGTGCTGCGTAACACACGAGAATGAACCTCATTGGTTCTCGCACGTCACATCACACAACTGATGTGAGTTGATGAATGTTTGTATGTGAATAAAAGCCTAAATTCAGTCTGTTCATCACATAAAGAAAATTTGGACTAAACCGCTCAACTCATATGGATTAGTTTTACGATCTCTTCATGAACTTTTTGAAGCGTCAAAGTAGTAGTTGCATAGCTGTCAATGGAGGGACAGAAATTGCTCATATTTTATAAAAAATATCTTTATTTGTGTTCCGAAGATGAATGAAAGTCTTACAGGTTTGGAACAACATAAGCGTGAGTAATTAATGACAGAATTTTCATTTTTGGGTGAACTAACCCATTAAGCAGACAGTCTACTAACTCTCTAATAATGTTGTAAAGTTATTTGTAGTTAGTAGAATGTCTAAAGTGGATCACTGAAATAAAGTTACCAATTCATCTATTAAATGATTATTATTACTATTTTAATAAATACTTTAGTAAATTAATTCATTATGAGCTAATTATATGAAAATTAAAATACAATTTCCCCATTAGATCTTTTGATTTATTAATCTAAATATTACCTATTTTATTATTAATTATAATTTTAAGTTTTGGTCCTCTATAAGTATTAACATCCAAACTTAGATTAAAGTTCATTAAAGTTCAAGTTCGATTCCAGCTTACATGATTCCCATTCCATGCTGCCCTCTTTTTAAGTAAACTGGCAAAAGACCTTAATAAAAATAACCTTAATAAAATAAAATAATATTTAAAAATAATACTAAAATAAAAGGCCTTAATAAAACTGATCTGTGCATGTGTTCAGAGCTGAAGCCTCGTGGTGTGGCAGTGAATCTGATACCTGGCCTGCCGGCATACATCCTCTTCATGTGTCTGCGCCATGCCGACTACGTTAATGATGACCAGAAAGTCCGATCTCTACTCACCTCTGTCATCAACAGCATCAAGAAGATCCTCAAGGTCTCCATACACTCACTCTCACATGATTCACACCATTCACATTTATAGTGCTATAACTTAACACAACTGACAGAAGGCAGAATAACTTCATGTTTTCCTTTATCACTGCAGACTATTAATGTTTTGCTTTTTCTACAGAAAAGAGGTGACGACTTTGAGACCGTTTCCTTCTGGTTGTCCAACACATGTCGTTTCCTGCACTGCCTGAAACAGTACAGTGGCGACGAGGTGAGATCACACTCAGACACACATGGACTTCCTGTCTCACTCTGGCCATGTGCACTGCAAAGTTTTTGGCTTTAAACAAGAAACATGGAGACCAAGAATTTATTCCATTCGTTGGTAGCTATTTTTTTACCAAACTAACGTAAGTGACTGAAGACATATCCGTTAATTATTAGTGAACACAGTCAACAGACACTGTTTGTGTTTATTAAGCTATAATTTTATAGAGATTACATTCACAAAGAGCAATTTCCTGCTGGTGAAACATAGAGCTTTTAATAAATAGTTTTTTATATTCACTACAGAAATGTGTTTTTGCCCTTCCATGGTATTGTTTCCAGGTTTTCTGGGAACCCTGAATGTGATTATTTACGACGCTTTTGACAAATTCACTTTCACAAATTCACATTCAACAATTTTTTTGTTATTAAATCTGCATATCAAGAAAATTTCACATTTCACTCCAAAATCAAAAGAAATAAATGAGAAATTACATTTTAAAAAATTCTCCCAAATTCTTGTAAATGTAATGCAAAATATCTCATTCTCATTTCTGTAATGTAAACAAATATAAACTATTGTATATTATGGTAGTATTTGTTGTATATTCTGATTTAAAACATATTAATAATAAAGGAACAATTAATGTATTACATGAGAATCACCACTATTGATAATGATTAATAAGTACATAATAGCAGGGTTAAAAAAGTCTTTAAAAAAAATCTTAAATCAGAGCAGAAAGTCTTCATAAAGGCATGGCATTAAATGTTGAATGCATTGCAAAAAATTCCTTCCTCAGTATTTTTTATCCTGTTTTCCAATACAAATATCTAAACATAAAGATAAATAAAGATACATTTACTTGAGATGCAAAATGTAAAAATGAAGTCTTGAAAAATTAAAAAATATTAAGTGAGTTTACGCGAAGAACAAATATCTGTCAATTATCAAAACTTCCCTTTGAATTAGTCCATTGGCAGATATTTGTTCTTGTTTTAATCATAAACTCACTTAATTTTGATAAATTTTACAGAAAACAAGACTTCATATTTTATTTATTTATTTCTTTTTTTATTTTAGTTAAGAGGGCTAAACATTAATAACATTAATAAAACATTTCTGTAAATGCACCAGAATTAGCCAAAGGGTATTTTTCACTGTAGTCCCTGGACAGAATGTTACAAGTCGCCCTAGAAAGAAATATGTGGTTAAAAATACATGCCAGTAGAATTTAATCAAATACATAACACAATCCACAAAACCATCTATCGATAAAAACAAATCAATGAAATAGAAACAAATACAAAAACAATAGAAGAACAGCCAGCAGGTATAGAGTTCTAATGTTGACAAAGCTGAGTACTAACGAACATTTCTTTACCTCAACTCTAAATAATTGATATTTACATTATTTGTTATGTCATTTTGTGTCTACAGTAAGTTTGTGCATCTTGATTTGAAAATCTTTAGACATTTTCACTGGAAAACAAGACAAAAATACTGAGAAAGAACATCACTTTTTTGCAGTGTGATCAGAAGATACAGTAAAAGTTGTGTCCATATTCTAGTGGTTGGAAGCAGAGCAATTCAAGCTACTTTTTTTTTTTGTAAAATGAATTAAAAAGTAATGGATATCTGTTGGAAGTTGTATTTCAAACTCGAAAGTGTTGCTAATGCAGCTCATTGTGTTTCTCCCTAGACATTTACATTTAAAGAACATATTTCCTTCAATTTATCCCTTACATTTTCTTTACTTGGTCTTAAAAATGACTTTAAAGTCTTAAATTTACCTTCAGAAAGTCTGCAGAAACCCTGAATAAACAAGTATGCATTACGTATTGAGAAAAAAATCATAATGGTCCTAAAAATAGACATTATTTTCATTAAGCACAATATAATTTCTTACAGTATGTAGAGAGATTGCGCTGTTTAATCGCAAACAACTGGACGTCTTGGAAAAAGAATGTAAATTCATTGTTCAAAAGGTGTGGGAATATTGTCTCACTGGCAACCTATTTTTCTGCAGTGTATATGTGGCCACAGTTTCTCACTCCAGTGTTGCTTAAAGAGAATCAACACTTTCTCCTCCTTCTCTCTCCAGCAATTCATGAAGCATAACACCCCTAAACAGAACGATCACTGTCTCTCCAACTTTGACCTGGCCGAGTACCGGCAGGTTTTGAGCGATCTGGCCATTCAGATCTACCAACAGCTCATCAAGTCTATGGAGAACATCCTTCAGCCCATGATCGGTGAGCATGTGACCTCTGGGTGTCTTTCTTTCCATCTGTATCCCTCTGTCCCTCTGTATTTAACCCTCTATCTGTTGTTGCTCTCTGCAGTCTCTGGCATGTTGGAACATGAAACCATCCAGGGCGTTTCCGGGGTGAAGCCCACGGGTCTCCGTAAGAGGACATCGAGTATCGCCGACGAGGGGACGTACACGTTGGACTCCATCATCCGCCAGCTCAATTCCTTCCACTCCATCATGTGTCAGCACGGGACCGACCCAGAGCTCATCAAACAGGTGGTCAAGCAGCAGTTCTACATCATTGGCGCCGTCACTCTCAACAACCTGCTGCTGCGTAAAGACATGTGCTCCTGGAGCAAGGGCATGCAGATCAGGTGCGTGCAAATAAGTATTTATATGTTTGCGGAACAGTGCAAAATATATGCAGACCAGATAATACAATGGCACACAAATAAATATTTTGAATTGTAAATATTAGTAATTAATCAATACATAAATTCTTGAAACCATAGTGAAAAATAAGGCCATTAAACATGCTGCTTTATTTACAAATATTAAAATAATCATTCAAATTAAATCACAAATTAAAAGTTAAAGGGATAGTTCACCCAAAAATGAAAATTGTTCCAAACCTGTATGAAACACAAAAGAAGATATTTTGAATAATGTTGGTAACCAAACAGTTGATGGGCCCCATTGACTTACATAGTATTTTCTTTTCCATTCTATGGAAGTCAATGGGGCCCATCAACTACTTGGTTACAGTAAATGATGACAGAATTTTAATTTTTAGGTGAACTATCCCTTTAATATTCGAAATATGTAGAATATTAAAAGAGTTTAAATTTAAACTATATGTTAAATTATGTCTTACATTAAAAATGTAATTGTAAAAGCTTTTGGTGTAGATTACATTAAATATAAGTAACGCATGTAAGATTATTAGCTCAGAAATTCAGTTGTTGGCCATATTTGAATTTATTTCCAGTAATATTGTCTCTGGTATAAGGGTTTATGTGTGTATGTGTTCAGGTACAACGTGAGTCAGTTGGAGGAGTGGCTGAGAGATAAGAACCTCATGACATGCGGCGCAAAAGAGACGCTGGAGCCGCTGATTCAGGCCGCACAACTACTGCAGGTCAAGAAGAAAACCGATGAGGATGCCGAGGCCATCTGCTCCATGTGTAACGCCCTCTCTACAGCACAGGTAACGCTCACTCCAGACTGCACTTCAAATGAACATGGTCTGTTTTTATCCGTTATAGCCCACTTGATTCCTTTCCCTGATCATTTTATAGATGTATGCCATTTCTTTTGTGTAATTAGATTTCATATCGTCTTGATGTAGCTAATATTAGTTTTGCAATATTAGCTTTTTCAGGCAAACAAAACAAGATGATCCACTTAGTCACTAATTATTCAAGAGATAGTTCACCCAAAAATGAAAATTAGCCCATAATTTACTCACCCTCAAGTCTCACCCTAAAAATGTCCTGGCTCTTCCAAGCTTTATAATGGCTGTTTCTGTTTTGAAGTCCATAAAAGTGCATCCATCTATCATAAAAGTGCTCCACACGGCTCCAGGGGGTTAATAAAGGCCTTCTGAAGCGAATCGATGGGGTTTTGTAAGAAAAATATCCATATTTAAAACTTAATAAACTGTAATCTCTAACTTCCGCTAACTGTCGTACACACGTACTCACAAGAGACTGGCGTTCCAGCGTAGGACGCAGGCATAGCGCAAGATCCAGTGACGAACGCGGAAGCGCAGAGGATAGAGTAAAACAATACTTGGTTCTTGCGAGATCTAGCATATTCTCACCGGAGCGTCCTACGTCATACGCCAGTCTCTCGTGAACGTGTGTACGACAGTTAGCGGAAGTTAGAGATTACAGTTTGTAAAGTTTTAAATATGGATATTTTTCTTACACAAACGCATCGGTTCGCTTCATAAGGCCTTTAGGCCCCCGGAGCCGTATGAATTACTTTTATGATGGATACATGCACTTTTATGGACTTCAAAACAGAAACAGCCATTCACTGCCATTATAAAGCTTGGAAGAGCCAGGACATTTTTTAATATAACTCTTTTCGTTGTATTCGTCTGAAAGAAGAATGTCATATACACCTAGGATGGCTTGAGGGTGAGTAAATCATGGGCTAATTTTCATTTTTGGGTGAACTATTCCTTTAAAAAGAATACACATTACAATAAATTCAAGGATCACATTTAGTTAGTTAGTCAGTCAGTCAGTCAGTCCTGTTTTACTGTGGTAATGTTTCCAAAGATTTTTACAACATGGGTCAGAATAACACAGATTATACTGAATGTTGTCCTTAGTCCCTAAGGGACATGGTGGTGGAAAAAATATAAAATGGGAGAAAAAAATATATTTCAATGCTTTGGGTTCTCTTGCAAAAGTTTTGCTTCCCCTCGAGAAATTTTGCATTCACTCTCAAAATCTTTGCATCCCCTCACAAAACTTTTGCGTTCACCCAAGAAACTTTTGTGGTCTTTGCGAGTAAACGCAAAGTTTCTTGGGGGAAGGCAAATGTTTTGCTAGGGAAAGCAAAGGTTTTGCGAGCGAATGCAAAAGCATTGACATAATTTTTATTCCCATCTCATTTTTTTCATCACCATGTCCCTTTAGGGGCTCCGTAGTTTTTTAGGTTTTTTTGGTTGGGCATGGTTGGCTATAACTGAAATGTTATTTTGTTCTTTTTTGGAGGTCTACTGTTGGATTAGTTTGGTCATAAAAAAAATGTTCTCAGATTTTTTTGCTTAACACAACCTGATACACTGCCTCATATTTTCTGTCCAGATTGTGAAGGTGCTGAACTTGTATACGCCTGTCAATGCATTTGAAGAGCGTGTGTCAGTATTGTTCATAAGAACAATACAGGTATGTTTCAAAAATTCTAGTTAAGTCATTATATCTTTTTCATTGTGTGTGAATGCTTCAACTTGAGTCTTTCCTCTGTCAGACGCGTTTACGGGATCGAAAGGAATCGCCTCAGCTTCTGATGGACACCAAAGTCATCTACCCCGTGACCTTCCCCTTTAACCCCTCCTCCCTGGCCCTGGAAACCATTCAGATCCCCGGCAGCCTCAATCTGGCCTTCCTCACTCGTGTGTAGACCTGTCAATCACCTCACCTCAGCCAATCACACGGCAGGAACAGGGAGCCAAAATATATAAATAAAAAAAATCAATTGTTATAGGTAAATAAGCCACACACTTAAAGAGAATGCAATTTACACCATGTCACCGATCCCTCTTTTTGCTCTTCTTCATCACTTTTGTTTATTCCTTAAAAGGGTGAATCTCGCAAAAAAAACTGTCAAGTACATGTTCAGATCTCATTTAAGCCCAAAATCAAAAGAAAGACATAGGAAACTGTTTTACGTAAAGAAAATTAAGCCCATCATTATAGTATACCATTAAGATTTTTGACATTGTGATGTTATTTTAATGACATTTAAGCACTTTTCCCCCAAATTCTCATTGCTTTTTTGCAATTGCAAATTGTGATTTGAAAACAATATTATTCACATTGTACAGTATTTGCTGGCATATGCTGAATCAAATAAATAATTGGAACTGGATTGTTATTACTGAGAAATAGTGTGAATAACAGAAATGCACAAACATTCCAGTAATGAGAATATGGGCAGAAATATCCACAAAACAATGTTTTTTAAAAACTGGAAAATATATTCTCATAATATTATTATCTTTTGATTGTGGAACCTGGATATTTTTTGTGAGATTCACCTGGAATATTATTATTTTTTCGCTTATTAAACGTTACGGAAGGAAGAATGAAGGTCTCGTAACTCATTCTAACACTAATTCCCTTTCAGACCACTATCACAACCAGAATATGTTCATGGGGCTGTATAATCTTATACATATATAAATATCTATGAAAATGTATGATGCTAGGATATTTTATTTATTGCTTTACCCTATCAGATTGATTTATTTTTGCTCTCAGATGCTAGCTAACATGGATATCTAGTTGCGGAACATACTGTAGTCCTCTGCTCTCATCCATATCAGATAAATAACCTAGACTCGTCCTTGGAGCTCAGCTGACTTCATTAACGTAGATTTTTATTTGTTAGTAGCGTGTGGTGATTAGCTAATAAGTAGTCATGTCTGGTGTAACTGGCGAAAAGAAAACTTAGCATCCATACACAGTCCCAGAGCTGATCTCTTCCTCAAGAGCTTCCTCAAGTTTACATCTCTGCTCGTCGGGAATCATTTCCAAAGAGATGGTACAGTCCAGACCCAGTGCATGATGGGATTGTTTGGGTCAGCATCGCACATATCAAAAGCCTGAGATGCTTGTTTTACAGGTTTTTAATCAGAGCTAGAGTTAGTTCAGGTGGGATCTAGGCTCCTGAATGAGTTTCAGATGGCCTTCCACCGTTCTATATGTGGGTACAATATGTACGCGCAATGTCCCGGTGAAATATCAAATGAAAAAAAATTACAAAATAGATGTGCACAAAGAATTTTAGGAACATTATAACAGCATTTTTTACGACAAGCATATTTCCCCCAAAAAATTCTCACTATTGTAATACAGTGATTTATAGTAATGTAATGAAATATCATGCAATATCTCGACAAAAGTGTGTTGTAGCAACTCATAATGTAATAACTGCACATAATGTAAAAACTGCACATTATGTAATAAGTATTACATTACATTATTATAATAAAATGTTCATAATGTAATAATTTTCTTAAAATGTATTAAAATCTTGAGCTCATGTAATATTACATTATAAACTCACCAAAAACATGTCATATTTTCACTATTGTGATGTTTTTTAAAACATAAAAAATATTAGTATTTCCTTGTAGTACATTTTTAAAAATCTAAAGCCAGTCTTAAACTACCAGCAAAATGCAACATTTAAATATTCATACTATTATATGTTTATTAAACATAAAGCATTGGCATTCATTTACAGTACATTTTAAAAATCTAAATAAATAAATAAAATCAGAACTTTTGCACCTTTAAACTACTACTACTATTACTAGTAGTAGTATAAGTAATCTGGTGGATTTTGTTGAATGGTTAAGACTGGATTTAGATTTTTAAAATGTACTATAAAGGAATACCAATGAAAATATGACATGTTTTTGGTGAGTTTATAATGTAATACATTTCTCATAATGTAAAAATTGTTATTACATTATGAGCTCAAGATTTTATTACATTTTGAGAAAATTGTATTACAATAATAATGTAATACTTATTACATTGTTCAGTTATTACATTGAGTTGCTACATGTGTTTTATTAAAATCAGCATAAATTCTGTACATGATCATGATCTATACTTGTGTACTTTACATTGTTTACATCATTATGTATTATTATTTTACATTACAGTAATGAGAATGTGATGGAGAAATAAGCTTAAATAGACAACAAATCTTATTGTCAGTATAATATTTTTTTTCTTTAGATTTTATTGTGCGCGAAATAAGACAAGTAAGAAAACGTCATGATTCACAAAGGCAGCTTGTATGCCCAAAAACACACTGGATATCCTTTACAGAACTATAAAGAAACCCCAAACTACTGACTGTCAAGACATGAAGATGTTTATCAAAAACCTGCTGTTATTTATTTCAGTATTATATGTTTTTAAAAGTTAGAAACAGCTGTTGTTTTTTCTGGCATGTGCTGTTGGATGAGATATATATATATATATATATTATGTCTGTGTATATATATATATATGTATATATATATATATATATATATATATTATGTATATATGGACAAATTTCTTTTTGTCAGTTGTTTTGTTTTGCTGGTTTGTCTTTTATGTTCATGTCTGTCAGTATCAGTATTATATTGAATGTGTCAGCTTTTATTGAAAAGCTGTTTGTTTTGATCTGTAACTCCTGTTTTGATCTGAAGCAGTCACTTTAGTACAGCCATGCTTTCCATCACCGACACACACACACACACAAACATTCACACATCCCATTACATTACATTAACTCTTTCCCCGCAAGCGTTTTTAAAAAAAAGTTGCCAGCCACCGCCAGTGTTTTTGATCATTTTCACAAAAATGTAATGGCCCATAGAATATTTTGTTGTATGAATATCTGAGCATGCAATATATCAAAAGAAAGAGCAGACCCTCTGCTTTTAAACAAAAAAAACCGTTTTATTCTAGCTTCATGCATTCCTTTTTTATCAACACTTAAATATGGGAAAGTTTCATAAAAAAAAGCAACACTTTGAACAAAAAGCTGAGAAAATCACGTTTTTGTTAAAGACTACATACAGATCAGATTCAGAACGATGATCAAACACAGATGGAGTAGATCGAGTCCAACACCCGTACTGCTTGCACAGTCCTATAGCTCGTTCTGGGTCGACATTTCATTCAGTAACATTAAGCAGTTTTGATATATATGATGTATGATTACGTTATTTTACATATGCATCTGCTTACATACGATCGCTTGTTTTTTTGCGTTCTCTTCGCGTGTGTTTTGATCAGGAGATTCTGCACTCATTCAGAAGATGCGTAACAGCGCCCCCTACCGTATAACAGTGAAAACACGGAAAACCGGAAAATTTCGTGTTTGGCGGGGAAGCGTTTTCTCACAAATAACGGAAAATTCCGTGTTTGGCGGGGAAAGAGTTAATGTTTTGGGTCAGAAAATAATGCATGTTGATACTTTGTTTCTGCTCTGTACTGCATGGGTTTCAGCTTTAAAATCTTCCACACTAGTTCAGTGTGTTATTGGCCATTAACACACAGCTTTGGGTCTAAATGGAGGATCCCAGTGCGCTGGGATTTTATCATGCCATGCCTTACTGTAGTTACAGTCCTTCCTGTATCATGTAGAGCTTCTGTATCATTCTCTCAGTCTCAACTGCTTTCTGATGGAGATAAGTGGTGGTTGTGCATGTGTCACAAGAATGGATGGAGGGTGTGTGTGTGTGCGTGTGTGCATGCATGCATACATTACCAGCGATCAATTATTGTTTTTGAATATGAGCACAGCTGAAATCAAGTTGCACAGAATCATTCAGGAGTTTTATGATCATGGGACCATTGTGTGTGTGACCTTTTTGAGCTCTTTTTTTTATTGTGTTATTTGTTCAGTTCTTATGGAACACAAATAAAAATGTGGAAGATTTAAAAATGCAATTTGACAAAAATGCATATCACTTCAAATGGAAAATTACACAAACAAATGATAATGTAAAAAATTAATTGAATGTTGACGTGTTTGTATATGGTTCAATTTACTGTCATATTTTAGATGAAGCCTTACCTCTGAGTGGACTGTTTGATTCTGTTTGAAACTGTTTGATTCTCTGTTAAGTTTCATATTCTATTAATTTGCTTTATTTAACCCGTAATATTCCTATTAAAATGGAAACAATTTTATTTACAAATGCCTCTTAAAACATCTTAAAAATCTTGTCACACTGATCCAACAGCCCTGCTTCAGTCTTTCCTCAGCTCTGAGTTTTAAATGGTTTGTAAAAAAGGAAAAAAAATGAAAAGAAAATGACATTCACATTACAACAGCCAGTCCACAGTCTGATGCTCATCATGATCAGCCTGCTCTCATGCTTGTATAAAGATAGCTTATACATACATTGATAGTTGCTGTAGTAATGCAGATCAGTTCAACATCTCATATCTCATATGTTTGCTTCTCCTTCAACTTGTTCAGATGGCAGATTGAGGTTTTGGGGGGAATGTTTCTTACTGAAGGACCAGGGAGTTTGTAGTTTCTGTAGCTGTAATTATTTCATGTGTTCATCAATGCAATTTCATGGAGTGATATACTAATGTCAAAAGCTGTTCAAGTCAAATAAATGAATTCAGCACTATCTGAATGTTTCTTTTTAATTACAATATGAAACATTTATGACAGATGAGGCTTTAGCCTAGTCCCAGACTAAAATGCAGCTGTTTTAACGAAAAAAGCAACTTGCACTGGCATATCTTAAATTAAGTCAGTGCCATGTTTTGTCTCAAGATGCACACCAGTAATGTTTTTTTTCTAGGGCACATTTATAAAAGATACAGTGGGGAGAACAAGTATTTGATACACTGCCGTTTTTGCAGGTTTGCCCACTTACAAAGCATGTAGAGGTCTGTAATTTTTATCATAGGTACACTTCAACTGTGAGTGACGGAATCTAAAACAAAAATCCAGAAAATCACATTGTATGATTTTTAAATAATTAGTTTGCATTTTATTGCATGACATAAGTATTTGATCACCTACCAACCAGTAAGAATTCCGGCTCTCACAGACCTGTTAGTTTTTCTTAAAGAAGCCCTCCTGTTCTCCACTCATTACCTGTATTAACTGCACCTGTTTGAACTCGTTACCTGTATAAAAGACACCTGTCCACACACTCAATCAAACAGACTCCAACCTCTCCACAATGGCCAAGACCAGAGAGCTGTGTAAGGACATCAGGGATAAAATTGTAGACCTGCACAAGGCTGGGATGGGCTACAGGACAATAGGCAAGCAGCTTGGTGAGAAGGCAACAACTGCTGGCGCAATTATTAGAAAATGGAAGAAGTTCAAGATGACAGTCAATCTCCCTCGGTCTGGGGCACCATGCAAGATCTCACCTCGTGGGGCATCAATGATCATGAGGAAGGTGAGGGATCAGCCCAGAACTACACGGCAGGACCTGGTCAATGACCTGAAGAGAGCTGGGACCAAAGTCTCAAAGAAAACCATTAGTAACACACTACGCCGTCATGGATTAAAATCCTGCAGCGCACGCAAGGTCCCCCTGCTCAAGCCAGCGCATGTCCAGGCTCGTCTGAAGTTTGCCAATGACCATCTGGATGATCCAGAGGAGGAATGGGAGAAGGTCATGTGGTCTGATGAGACAAAAATAGAGCTTTTTGGTCTAAACTCCACTCACTGTGTTTGGAGGAAGAAGAAGGATGAGTACAACCCCAAGAACACCATCCCAACCGTGAAGCATGGGAGGTGGAAACATCATTCTTTGGGGATGCTTTTCTGCAATGGGGACAGTACGACTGCACCGTATTGAGGGGAGGATGGATGGGGCCATGTATCGTGAGATCTTGGCCAACAACCTCCTTCCCTCAGTAAGAGCATTGAAGATGGGTCGTGGCTGGGTCTTCCAGCATGACAACGACCCGAAACACACAGCCAGGGCAACTAAGGAGTGGCTCCGTAAGAAGCATCTCAAGGTCCTGGAGTGGCCTAGCCAGTCTCCAGACCTGAACCCAATAGAAAATCTTTGGAGGGAGCTGAAAGTCCGTATTGCCCAGCGACAGCCCTGAAACCTGAAGGATCTGGAGAAGGTCTGTATGGAGGAGTGGGCCAAAATCCCTGCTGCAGTGTGTGCAAACCTGGTCAAGAACTACAGGAAACGTATGATCTCTGTAATTGCAAACAAAGGTTTCTGTACCAAATATTAAGTTCTGCTTTTCTGATGTATCAAATACTTATGTCATGCAATAAAATGCAAATTAATTACTTAAAAATCATACAATGTGATTTTCTGGATTTTTGTTTTAGATTCCGTCTCTCACAGTTGAAGAGTACCTATGATAAAAAATTACAGACTCCTACATGCTTTGTAAGTGGGCAAACCTGCAAAATCGGCAGTGTATCAAATACTTGTTCTCCCCACTGTATTTAAATGTCATAATTGAACTAAGGCCTAGTCCTGGCTTAATCTAAGTCTTATCTGTGAAACTGGGCCTTAAAGGTACACTATAACTTTTCTGTTCAAAATAATCAGTCATCTCTGTTTGAAACCTGCAATTGCAGTTATTTGCGGAATTATCATCTTTACGTGGGTTGTGCATCGGCACGGCTCCTCCGCACGAATGAATCTAATGTTTTGAGGAGTTTGTGTGGCTGTCATTCATTCACCGCGTCGGTGTGGATGCTGTACTTCAGAATCACAGATTCTATGTCTTGCAGTATGACCAAAATAAGAATTTTCACTGGAAAATATAATCTGAACAAGTAAGTAACATGTCTGCTACTTTTGTTCTGACCAACTGAGGAAAAAAAATCATTACAATAAATCGCGCTACCAACAGTGATTAAATCTAACGATCACTTAGCTCATATCACGTCAAACCGTGCAAATTATTATTATTGTTATACTTTGTTCTCAAATTGTTAATGTTAACAACATCAGCATTGTGTGACTGTGTATTTAGTGTGTATTAGCGTTACCTGTAGAAGCGTAGATTTCTATTTCTGTACAGTCCAATCTTTTGCTTTTGACTATGGGTGAATCTCCAGTTGTCACTGATGATTGTCGTTTGGACCTTTCTGGATTACAATCTGCCATCAAAATGGTATGTTTAATTATTCCAGCTGCAGTGAGAAAAGGCTATAAATGATCCGCCACCTGCAGCATCCTCACATGCGATATAGCCTACTAGCCGGACTCCTTCTTTATGTATACAGACGTGACGTAATGACGCAACGACGAACAGCGCCATGCTCGAATTTTCCCGCGGAAAGCTACCAGTACCACTCAAATTATAACACATTATTACAAGCTTACCGTTGTGAATCGGGCTAGGGTAAGGAGATAGTTTTGAACACTGGCTGGTTATGTATTTGCTCAACAATTTATTTTGAATAATTTTTAACCAAAAAAAGTTACGGACTGCAGTTTTAAATAATGAACCTTCTTTCAAAACGTGTTTTTGTCTTACCCTGATTAATCCTTATGTTGTGTTTGGGTCATTTTGACCCGGAGAGGATTTTCTTTTTCCTGAAAATGTTAGTTAATCGCATTAGACTAAAGCTTACTGACTTTGCTTACACATAACTACTTCCCAAAGTGTTTATTTATTTATTTATTTATTTATTTTTTTACTTTTTAGGGATTTTTTTTCCCGTCTTGTTACACTTGTGGTGTTACCGGTTAAAAATGACGGGCCTACAAAAATAGCTTATAAATCTCTCGTTATGCTATATTATCACCAAATATTGGATTCAATATTTTTTGTCAATTTGTTTTCTTTCATTTAGGAAAGGTTTTGTATTTATTTTTGAAACTGAATGATCTGAGCTTATATTGGTCAAAATTGGCCATCCATTGAAAATGAATTGGGGAGATGGTTCACCATGTTCATGTTCATATATGTACATATGTGCTTGCAAAGATAAAGGCCTCGGATCTGTGCATGCGTGGATACATGCGCTACTGTGCTCACACACAGACACATTCATGTACACAAACAAACTATTTTGAGTATTACAGGCTTTCTTTTTCACAGAGATGAACTTTATCCTCAGATCGATGAGGTCTACGATCAATCGGATTCAAAAATAAATACAAAACCTGTAATAATTGAAATAAAACAAGTTGACAAAAAGATTGAATTCCATATTTGGTGATAATATAGCATAACGAGAGATTTATAAGCTATTTTTTTTGTAGGCTGGCAATTTTTGACCGGAAACACCACAAGACTTGGTGTCATTTTGTACAAAATAAAAGAATTTCAAAACAAACTTCCTGGTTAAACATTAAAGCACATTAGTATGATAAACAGTGCAAATTTGTTCCATATTTTGTTGAATAATGCCAAAATTATCCACAAATAATTATTGTTTCACTTAAAAACTGAGGTGCATAAGCTCAGATCAATGAGGTCTATGATCAATCAGTTCCAAAAAGAAATACAAAACCTGTAATGATTGAAAGAAAACAAGTTGACAAAAAGATTGAATCCAATATTTGTTGATCATATAGCATAACGAGAGATTTACAAGCAATTTTCAAAAGAAAATGTATACAAGGTTTGTTTTTTATGCCCATCAGACAAAAAAATGAATTATAGTCAGAAACTGACAGTAGCGGGTTCTTACCCCAAAATTTGCATTTGTGAATAAAAAATAAAAAGTATCATAAAGATTAAAATGTGCTGAATATGAGAATTTGAGTTGTGATAAAGAAAAATAATATTAAAAGTGTTAATACATGTTCTGACATTTGTTTTTGTTTTTAAGAGATATATACATAACTCCTTCCAAAAAGCTTTAAAACAAATGTAAAATTAGAAAAATAAGAACATTTTTTTCAATTTTATTAATATACTTTTTGAGTACACTATTACAAGGGTATATGTAATATTTGTATAAATGTGTATACATTTTTTGTATACATTTGTATATAAATGTGACTTCTTTTATCTTGTTTGTTAATAGATATTTGTGTGGAAGAGACCTGACCAGATTCCAATTAACATCGTATATTTAAAAGAAGATACTGGAATAGATTTTCTGTTAATATGATTGCGAACAATTTGTCATCAGTAATCAAAATCCCTTCAATTGGAATAGCATTGAATACAATATTATACTCATTTAACGAAGCCCCAAAATCAAATTTTCTAGAGAATTCTGAAAAGGAATAAAACTGACCATTGACATCCATTAACTGATTAACAATATACACTGCCCAGCCAAAAAGTCACTGCTTGGATTTAGGCAAATGCTTAAGAATCTATGATTGGATCATTATTGCAGTGATTAATATGTTTCGAGCATGTTATATATTTAGCAGCTGTTCTTCTAACCCTAACTGATAGAGTGTGTAGCTTTTCATTTATTAAATAACCACGTAGGAAGACACATCATAGCCATATTCCAGGATGAAAATGTCAAGATTCATACTGATAATGTGGTGAAATATCAGCATTCTTGGAACTATAATGACAAACTGGTAACACTTTACAATAAGGTCCAATTAGTTAATATTTGTTAAAGGTGCTGTATGTAAGTTTTTTACTTTACTAAAGCATAAAAATACCATAATATGCTTGCAGATATATATGAATCATGCTAAATTCACCTACTTGTTTCTCAGAAAAACAATGCTACAGCCAACTTTGAAATGTGCATTCCGTGTCGGAATGTCTGTTTTTGTTTTGGTCTGTGCGATACTGCACGCCGCCAGTTTACCCAATAGTATTTCGACACCCCACGTTGCCAGTTGGCGGAAAACACAGCGTATTGCAGCCATGAAAGCCAGCAAACAAAACGGGTCAGAGACAAGCCTGCAACACGAGTCCTGGAAGCTGAAGCCAACGCGTCTCGATCGCCCCCAGGTGACTGGAAGCAGTATAGGTTTATAAAGCCCGCCCTCGCCATGTATTCTAATGGGACATAAAACAAACTAAACAATCAAATTACACTTCAAATAAATTTTTTCCAAAGGTGGTTTCTGTCATTTTAGGCTGTTTTTATCACGCTGGTGTTAATTCAAGTGTTCGTTCTTTAAATAAGTTTAGTTTTAGTTAGTTATTTGATGCTATAAAATCGGGGGTGTGACGTTATGATTGACAGCTGAGATTGACAGCTTCTTTGAGTGAAGTAGTCACTGAGGCACTAACGGACATTTTTCGGGAACTTCGGGAGGAGATTGGAGCTTTAACTTTAATCTCTACATTTCCATAACTGTTTATTTCACAAAAAGTTGTTGATTAGGCGGGAGTGTGGGCGGGACCTTGATATCGCGGTTCACTACTGCGCAGACTCGAGACGCAAGATGTCAGCGCCATATTTTGAACACTGGCGGCTTCACTTACGTCAACGGAAGAAAGTGAAGGCGTGTCGTCCATCTTTTTTTACTCTATGGTCAGAGATTGCAGATTCTACCAGACCTAAAAAGCCTCGGCATCCATCTAAAAATCTCTATGAACGAGAGCATATTAAAAAGCTGATAAATGAACTCATCAACTTACAGTGTGGCTTTCATTGTCAATTGCGCTCTCTCTTGTTGCGTGTCCTCAAACTGGCAACCCGCATGAGCGTCGAGTCTGAGGAGGAGGGTACGGGGGACACAACTCTCTCCAATATTTTGAATTTGGACTGCAATCCTGCATTCTGCACCTTTAATGTATTAAAGGGATAGTTCACCCAAAAATGAAAATTAGCCCATTATTTACTCACCCTCAAGTCATACTAGGTGTATATGACATTCTTCTTTCAGACGAATAAAATCGGAGTTATATTAAAAAAGTCCTGGCTAATCCAAGCTTTATAATGGCAGTGAATGTTGTTCTGTTTTTGAAGTCCATAAAAACGCATCTGTCCGTCATATAACGTGCTCCACACGGCTCTGGGGGGTTAATAAAGGCCTTCTGAAGCGAACCGATGCGTTTGTGTAAGAAAAATATCCATATTTAAAACTTTATAAAGTAAAGTTCCGGCCGATCGCCTTCCGTATTCAACTTATGGAAAAAGTGTTGAAAGTGCCTCTGCAGTTCAAAATGCTTACGCTACCAGTTATGCTCGTCAGACTTGAGGGTGAGTAAATCATGGGCTAATTTTCATTTTTGGGTGAACTATCCCTTTAATTAACAACGAGCAATTCTTTTTTAAAACAGTAATTCTTTGTGAACATTAGTTAATAAAATTGCAACTATTCATTGTTAGTTCATGTTACCTCTGGTCAATTAAATATTAACAGATACAACTTTTGATTTTAATAAAACATTAGTAGTCTAAATGTTGAAATTAACATTGTTACAATTTCCTGATTGGCAACAGCAAAAATTGATGGTGGTGAATGAGTGTGCAATAGCATGAAATCACTTTATCTCCAGCCCCAGAATTATTTCACAACAGTAACCCAAATAACCACATTATATTTCACAAAAGAAAATAGTCTTTTCTTACAAAATCAAGCAAAATAAATAAAGAGGGCATCAGCTTCAGAAGGGGGTATTGCCAAAACAACAAACATAACCAATCTAACTCCTCATTAACCAAATTACCTAAACTAAAAGAAAAGAATACAAAAGTACAGCAAGATAAGCTAACTCTATAGCTAACATAAACAGGAGAAAAAGAATTTCAATTCAAAATAAAAATGGCACCCACCTCCCTACTATTAACCCACAATTAAGAAATAAATGATTAAACTAGTACACTTCAAGTAAATCAAAAACAGAACAGACAAATCAAAACATGCAATAAATAATCATAGAAGTTAACACTCATTTCTCCCTTTTAAGTATCAATCATAGAGTGTAATCAGAGAGACACAGGAAAGAACACAGATGAGGTAAAGATACACAGAGCAACCAACTACTTGCAGTGTTGCCGACTCTCACGAGACAAATAAGCAACCGCAGTTTCAAAAACAAGCCCAATATTATTATATTATTTATTATCATCAATATTATTTATGATCAATTATTTATTATCAACAAATGAGACTGCAACATAATAAACTGAAACCTCTCGGAGTTTGAAAAGCAAAAACAGATTTTGTGATTTTACAAAAATCATCAAATTGCAACAAAGGACATGCAATATCCTCCGATCAGCTGTGAACAGAATAGGTTTGGAAATGGAAAAAGAGAAAAAGTGACGTGAAGGCCAATTATGGTAACCCATAGTCGGAGTTAGTGCACACATATTAGGAGCAGTGAGTAGCGAGCACACACACTGCAAACCGTGAAAAAGACAATCCCTGCATCTCAGTGCGCATACTATCCACCCTATCTGCCCTAAATAGTATTGAAAATTACTAATGTCACATACTATTTTAGGATGGATAGTATGCACATTGGGATGCAGGCAAGCACTAAGGGAGTGCTGCAATATAGCCACATATTTATAATAAAATAAATTCGCACCATACCTACTGTTAGTATTAGTATACTTGTTTTTTCTTTTTTATTATAGCCTGTAATGATAAATACCTTATAAAAATATTTTAAAAATTAAATTAGGTGCCTCTCCTCCCTGTTTCCTCTCCATCTCTGTACATCTCTGTTGGTGGCATTGTTTGTGAAATTGTACATACGTCTATTTACGTTTACTAACTATAATTACTTGCATTTATAACGCCACATGCCTGCACGTTGGACACGATTTTTCTTCAGTGAGGGGGAGAAGGAGGCGGGATGTATGAGGACGAATTACTACAGCACTTGTATTATTGCACTGATTGGCTATTAGCTGTGAGAAGACAGCAAAACAGCAACCATAAATGTAAAGAAGCGAAGTTGCTTGTCATATTTTCCTAACAAGCAACCACATTTTTTAAAATAAGCCTAAAAAAACGCAACCCGCGACACGTGATTTTTTTAACGTGACTTGCCAAAAAAAAAAAAGCCCAAAGTCGCGTGTTATATGCAGACTTGGCAACTATGACTACTTGCTTTAAAACAACATCTAGTCTGGTGTTGAAAATGAGACCTCAAAGACCACCACTAACACAGCTCTGATGATGGTTGCAGTATAAATACTCTCCTTCCCCCACCCATCATCCAATCACAACAGGGCACTGATTATAGAAGTCAGGTGGTAATTACTTCTCCTGCAGAGGGACAGAGGCTGTGTCCCAATTCAAAGGCTGCATCCTTCTAAGGACTCAGACTTCAATGGCCATGGCTTCGAAGGCTGCGAAGGTTGGTCTGGGGTGCCAACTATGGTCGCAAGTTCTGTCGTTATCAGCATAGTTCAACGAGTCGATGTATCCCGAAACCATAGTTCCAACGAACATTCGCAAACAGCATCACAAAATTGCGTGGTTGGAACGACAGCTCTCGACCTGGTGGTTAGATGCAGAGTTACTTATTTGCATGACATGTGGACTTAATAAACCTTTATCTTGAGCAAAATAAGCAAGCTGACATTCAGTACAATCTTTTATTTTGAATATATACAAATGTCATTTATGTCTTTTCGTTTGTGAAAAGATTTAAAGCACTGTTTTTTTTTAAGCGTGTG
This sequence comes from Coreius guichenoti, assembly GCA_039654105.1. NCBI lineage: Eukaryota > Metazoa > Chordata > Actinopteri > Cypriniformes > Gobionidae > Coreius > Coreius guichenoti. The sequence goes on from CM077181.1 coordinate 30,033,700, forward strand.
CATGTGCGTAAGTGCTCTAGTACGTAAGAACGAGCCTATAATTGAATCTGGAAATTAGTCCTCAGATGCCATGTCCATAATTTATAGCAAAAAATGGAGCATTAATTCGATCTCAAGCGGATTCATTAAAAGACGTTATTACTCCACCACCTAGGTGACATCATTAACCAATGCTACTTACATCCATATAAGGACCATGTAGAAACAGCCCTGGCATTCTGTATAGTGGCAACCATACGCTGGGGAAGCCCTAGAGGCCCAGAGAGCCACCCTGTCTGGGTGTGGGTGATGAATCTCCCTATTCGCTTAAGACAATAATGGTCAGGCACAGGGGAGGAAAAGCATACAGCAGCACTTTGGTCCATGGGTGGGCCAGTGCGTCTACCTCGAGAGCATAGGACAATGGGTGTTTTCGCACGAGGCGAATAGATCTACGGTTGCCTGTCCGAATCTCATCCATATCATGCCCACTATTTGAGGGTGGAGGTGCCAATTCCGTAGAGTGGGTTCCCCTTTGATAGAAGGTCCGCGCCTCTGTTCAGAATGCCTGGAACATGAGTCGCGCGTAACGACAGGAAAATCTGCCTGCTCCACACCAAAACCTTGTGAGCTAGAGCATGAAGTTTTGATGAGCGCACGCCACCCTCGTGGTTGATATATGACACTGCTGTGGTATTGTCACAGCTCTATTGTCCGCGCTCTTCCAATGGCACAGAGCTGCCATGCAGGCGCATGACACTGTTACAAAGCGGCAGAGATGGATAATGGGCTGAAATGTAGTGACAAAACCCATTTAATGAACGCTCTCATTCTCAGGAGTCCCAGGGGCAGAAGCTAAGCCTGACTCCGCACACAGAAAAATCATTCTCGGGCTGAGTGAGAGCCCGAATGGAAGAACTGTGAATTCGTAACATGTGCCTTGATAGGCAAAATGAAGAAACGTCCTGTGTGGCGGATAAATGCTTATGTGGAAAAAAGCATCATCTTACAGATTGACCGATGTGAACCAGTCGTTCTGTTTTATGGAGCGGGCGAGAGTGCCGTGAGTTAACATTCTGAAATTGTATTTCCTAAAAATGTTTGTTCAACACTCGGAGGTCCAAAATGGGGCGGAGAGAACCGTCCTTCTTTGGAACAAGGAAATAACGAGAATAAAATCCCTGATTTATCAGACTGGGGGAGCCACCTGAATCGCTCCCTGTTTTAGGAGGGAAGAGATTTCTTCTTTCAGAATGTGAGTGGCCCGTGAATGCAGACTCCGCCCCCATCGGCCGAACATCAGGCCGGCCTTTTGCGTTTCGAGTTGGTGGGGGTAGGGTTTGAGGGTTTTCCTCCTGCGGCCGCAGCGGGAGTTGTTTTTCCCCAGGAATTTGCAGAGGGAAGGCTACATTGCCGTGGAGGGGGTTTGTTGCGAGGCCTTTCCTTGCCCTGTTGGAAGTTTCATCCCGTGACAGAGGGGTTAGGCAAACGTACAGGGGGCACCTGGCGTGCAGCCACCTTCCTTGGAAGGCATAACTTGAAGGCTTTGTCTTCCTTGTCGTCGCATTGTTGCTGCATCAATGTAACGGCGGGGCCAAAGAGAAGCCGGCTGGGCTCTACCGGGGGTGCCCACGATGCACCTCTTCTCACTGTCAGGGAGGCCTGACATGTTAAGCCAGAGCTCACACTCTCTCACCACAGAATGCACCATGGAACGCCCACAGGCTTAGATGGCATTACGGAGGACGAGGTTGTTAACTGTGAGGATCTCCTTCCACAGGGTTGGCGAGGAAGATCCCTTGTCCATCTGTTGCCCTAAGAAAAGCGGTCCATTTTGTTGGGCAAGACCGGTTTTGGGGTGGTGGGGGGGGGGGTCTTCATTCTTCCTAAATGAAATACAATATAATTTGTTTTTGGCACTTTAAATTGTTCAGTGTGTTCAAAACATATTATTTTTGTTCTTCAATAACCTCATCAAAGTTTGAGAGATCTAGAACAAACAACCACTGAGTTACTGATGCTCACTTGTAGTATAGTTAAAAAAAATGAAAAACTTAGATGCAAGTTAGTTTTGTACTCAAAGTTTGCTACTGTTACACTTAAAATACACTTAAAATATATAAAGTACACTAAAAATATGTAAAAATTAAAAAGTGGGCCAATTTAGTCCCAAAAAGTATTAAAATAGTACACTTACAAGTATAGGGCCTACTACTAGTACATTCATATTAGTAAATTTCAAGTATATCTGAAAATAAACTTGAACTTAACTAAATTTACTTCATAAAATTAACTTGAAATATAAGGCCAAGCATGCATGTACATGGGTGTACATATGGTCTGTGTGTAACAGTGACCACATTTCTACTTCTCTTTATTCACTTCTCTAAACTTGACACCACCGATGACAAAACGGCTACAAACCCTGGTCAAAGGGAAGAGATGGCCAATGAGACTTTTGTTCTCTGATGTTAACAGAAATATGAAGGTTGTACACAATCTACACATACTGAAACATATACCATATACTCAGTCAAAGACTTCATGATTTTCTGTTTTGTTGAAGGTGATCAAATCAAAATACCCATCTGAAAAGTACCACTGTGACCAAAATGATTACCAAAAACACTTCGATTGGCAGAAGGGACAAATGCTGAATTCCTGAACTGCAAAGTTTTCCCTTCACAGGTTGTGGCGGATTTTCAGATGTTTTAATAGATGTGTAAAATGGACCCACACTAATGGTTTTAGTCATAGTAGAGATTGATTTATGAAATATAGGCCTACTTGTAGCAACATTGTAGCTTTACGGTGTTGTCACGTTGTGTGGTTGTAGTAAGCACACAATGCAGGAGATCTGAAGAACTTTCTTTAACAATACTAACACTCAGGAAATATCACAGAAAAACACAACCACTTAAAGTAATTACTTATTCAAAGTAAGTACCTACTCAGGAGAGTATGCGATTTTGGACGCGGACAGACACAGGCGCTGAATCCGAAATCGCCCCCTATACCCTCAAATAGGGCATTATTTGAGGGGACAGCCATTTTTAGTGGTGTCTGAAACCATAGTGGACGTTATTGAGTGCACTCATTCAATCCCACATTGCACTACAATAACGAGTGTACAGTTGATGTACACTCAATGGCTGTTCGACTTCACGCACTCGTTTTCATTCACTCCTTCAAGTGAACTATATTAGTGGACTAACGTAGGAAATAGTGAATGAGGGTTTAGGGGTCGATTTCGGATTCAGCCAGGGAGCAATGAGGTAACTAAATGAACAACAGATGAACGTAATCTGTTCAAAAAAGTATTTAAACAATACATGTACTAGTACATTGACATTAGTATTGTAGGGGAGAGCGGGACACAACCTAACGCGTTTTGACTTTCTCAGCTGTGTAAATCCACTTGGGGTTCAGAGTATTTATTTTTTCCCACATTAATTTCACACGTCTAGTACAATTATGTGGTTTGGTTTCATTAATACAGTATATACTTTTTTTCTTGATTTACCCCGAAAGAATGGAAGTGAAATGTGACAACATGCCCCATATGTGAGGTACATTGTAACATGACCAAATGACAGCTTAAAATGTTATCTGATCTAATCAAAAAAATATCCAAGACAAACTAAAATATTTTGTCAATAAAATACAATTATTAACTTTTTTAAATAAAATAATGGCATTTTTTAATCATTAAAAATATACTTTAAAAACTATAAAAACATAATAATAATTAATAATTTTTGAACATTGACTCTCAGTCTTTATTCACCTCTTTCTCATGGTTTCTCAATAGAATTTATAAAAGTATAGAGTATAATAGCATAGTTCTAAGAGGGGCACATTGTAACGCAGTGTTACAATGCACCCCACCTGCGCAAATGGGATTTAAACCCGGCTCGTGTCTTCTGCTGGTTAGATCAACTGTTAAATAACAGATATAATATTAAAATAATATCAGATTTGTCTTATTTTAAATAAACACAAAAAAACAGAGATGAAAAATAAGAAAGTAAGAAATTTACTTTTGCTATGGTTAAATAAATGTTCAGTGATATCTTCTAAAGATTTTTTTTAATTTTGGCGCAATTTTTTCTCTAAATAATGTTGATATGGCAACTAGTAAATACACTAAGTTTCGTCATCCTGGCATGTGTGGAAAGTTTTAAACCATGTGTTTTACAACTAACCCCGCTTTAGGTTGTGCCCCGCGCTCCCCTATACTTCCTAAGGTGTACTTGGAAAATACACAAGGGAAAGCAAGCAAATATGCGTGTGTTTGAGTGTGTGGTGGTTCAGGTATTCCCTACATTGTGGGGACAAAATGACATTTCTTGGTCCCCATGAGCAAAGTAGCTCATAAGTAAAGTTCCTAAACATAATTTATTGAGGAGTGAGCTAAGCTTCCAGTCAACAGACAGAGTATATAAGCAGCTGTGTACCTCTCTTCAGTCTCAGCTGTTCCAGCATCCCTCCACCTCCCCAAACTCCACCTTCATCTTAGGTACCTTGCCCTAAGTAATCATATCCTATATTTATTCACTTTGGGGGTATATCAGAGCTCAAGTTGAAGCTGCTTCATCAAGCTCCTCATCAGTGGACAGCAAGCCAAATAAGTTAACCTAATACCTTAAAGATTATATGGGCAAACAAACTTGTTAAATCATATTAAATGTTTTTTGTGAAAATGTAAAAATGCAGAAAGTTTTCTGTGAGGGTTGTGTTTAGGGGTAGGTTTAGAATATAGAATATATTGTACAGTATAAAAACATGAAAATCCAGTGGAAACAGTGTGTGTGGGTGTGTGCAGGTTTAGCTATACTTGTGAGGGCCAAATGTCCTCACTTATATAGTGAAATATTATGACAACTGACTAGTAAGGAGATTTTACCTCACTAGTTCAAAAGGCTTATAAATCATTCAAAACATGTCTTTAGGTTTTGGGATTGGGAATATATCAAAATGATTTGGGATTATCATTAACTCGTTAACAGTGGAAGTCTATGCAGTGTTCACATTAATATTGTTAAACAAACACTTCCTGTCTTAAAAAACATACTGTCCTAAACTGTGATTTGTTTTTTTAATGATAGGTAGGTTTAAGGGTAGGGGACAGAATATTATAGAATATAGAACAGTTTGTACAGTATAAAAATCATTATGTCTATGGCAATTCCCCATAAAACAAACCCAACGTGTGTGTGTGTGTGTGTGTGTGTGTGTGTGACAAACATTTCTACTTCTTTCTTTACTTCTCTGAACTCCACACCACCAAAGACAAAACAGCCTCCACAAACCTAGATCTAGGGGAAGAGATTTGCCAAAAGTTTTACCACAGGATGAGAGTGGTTTTGTTGCAATGGATGTGTAAACTGGACCCACACAGTGAATCCCTTCAGAGCGTTTCCAAAGCCACGCCTCCCTCAAAACACACACACAGAGATGGCGTTAAACTACCTCATGTCTCAAAGCACATAACATTACAATAATAAACATAAAAAACATAAACAACTTAAAGAGCACTGACCTGTACCACCTGACTGCTCCAGACCACCTTCCGTATTCAACTTACGGAAAAAGCGACGTATGACGTCGGACGTAGCGTAAGCGTTTTGAACTGCGAGAGACGTTACACTTTCTGCGTAAGTTGAATACAGAAGGCAGTCTGGCTAAAACTATAAAGTTTTAAATATGGACATTTTTCTTACACAAACGCATCGTTTCACTTCAGAAGGCCTTTATTAACCCCCCGGAGCCATGTGGAGTATGTTTATAATGGATGGAGGCACTTTTTTGAGCTGCAAACTCAATGGCCCCCGTCACTGCCATTATAAAGCTTGGAAGCGTCAGGATATTTATTAATATAACTCTGATTGTGTTCATCTGAAAGAAGAATGTCATATACACTTAGGATGGCTTGAAGGTGAGTAAATCATGGGGTAATTTTCATTTTAAAGTGAACTACTCCTTTAACTTAGTGATTGCTATCAAGATTTGAAGAGATTTTCAATCAGCATAACAAAAAATGTTTCTGGAACAAATCACCTACCCTGCCTAATTAAGGCAATGACATGACCTAAAAAAGAGAGATTGAATAATTTTCAACTCGTGTGATACATATTATTTTTAATTAAATGTTGACAAGACTGAGATAATTATTGATAACTTAAAACTTTTAAGTAATTTATTTTATAAGTATACTATAAATATATTAACATTTCTATGTACTAGCTGAAAATACCACATTTACTAAAGTAGTAAAGCTTTTACGAAAATACTAATATAGTATAGAAATACTAATGAAAGTGCACTTTAAGACAGTACAGTGGTTCATTGTTTAAGTACTTATAAACAGGGGACAAAACAGCAACTCTTTCTTAAGTGACGAAAAATGTCAAAGCAGGATGTGATCAGACTGTGACTGAAAGAACAGTCCGTCATTAATTATGTTAAGAAAAAATGGTCTGGGATTAACTTTGAAACAATTTTTCAAGTTTGATGTTGATTTAGTGACCGGATTGCCTGATTTCGCTCATTTTCCAGTGGACTCCTTGTGTTCCTGAGTATTGGTGTATTTTAGACACTTTTATCTGAGAGAACTTGGTTTAGTAAGCATTTATATCTGACATTAACATTAATTGCTAAGATAGCTTTTAATGCCCTTGTCATTTTCATATCACTTACTTTTTAGTGTCTTCAAATCTCAATGAGAATCTTCACACAGAGAAAAAAGGTGTCAAAATTGTACCTTTAGGGGTACAACAGCTTGTCGCTGGGGCAGTACCCTTAAAAGGACATCTTTGTACCTTTTTTACTCCTAAAAGGTGCATATTAGTGCCTTAGAGTACAAATACGTACCTTAAGGTACTACTATGAACCTTTTTGTGGTAAAAAAGGTACAAATATGTCATTTTAAGGGTACTGCCCCAGCGACAAGGTACAATTTTGACACCCTTTTTCTCTGTGTGTTGGTTAGTTCAATTTGGTCTATTTTCTTTTCTTAATAAGTTTAAGTTGTTGATATAAACTGAAGTGTTAGTTATGTAGATCGTTATTGTGTGTGTTGTGGAGTCAGCCCATCAGTATGTGCTAATAATGAGAGAATTTCTCTTTTATTGACTGAACAGTTAAGTAAACAATAAACATATTGTACATAAAAAAGTCTTCACAGTCTTAAGTTGTGTGTCACTCAGAAAGCATTTTGGTGTTCTGTTTTTATATAAGTTTTATACTGACATCAACGCTTCACATACACATAGAACATTATCAATTTCTATTATTCAAATCAGTTAAATGATTGTTTTAGGCTGCATTAACTAGGTCTGCCGGAACCGGGAACACTTCCCATAACACCTGATGTACTCGTTTACATCATAAGAAGAATGGCATCTACGCTAATATTAGTCTCTCTGTTTATCCCGAGGTTTAGTTGTAGTCAGCTGTATCCAGATCAGATGGTGGACCTGCGCCTAGACATGACCACAATGCATCCCTGAAGTGTCTGCAGAGATTGTGTCAACTAGACTCTCCCTTGTGAAGGCCTCATCGACACGACATCCAGTGGCACTGATCCTCAACAAACCCGTCTCCGACGTGATGGCTCCGATCTTCAACCAGATGAAACTGGACAAATATTCTGAATATTCAGATTTAATATGACTTCTGACTTGTAATGTTGCCTGAATCATAATCATATACTGTTTGTTTGTTGGCCATAGGAGAACTGAATGGCCCCCCATAGACTGAGCCTGGTTTCTCCCAAGGTTTTTTTCTCCATCTTGCCACCTGATGGAGTTTGGGTTCCTTGCCACTGTCGCCTCTGTCGCCTTTGGCTTTTGGCTTGCTTAGTTGGGGACATTAAATATTCAACTATATTACTGATCTGCCTGCATTGACACTATATGATAATTAAACTGAGCTGGATGATGATGACATCACTGTTTTCTCCAGAGCGGCTGTCCAGCCGAATCAAATTCTGTTGCATTATTGTCCTGTTACCACTGTGAAGCTGCTTTGAATCAATCTCCATTGTAAAAAGCGTTATATAAATAAAGGTGACTTGACTTGACTTCCAACGCATTTATTATGACCATGGAAACTGTATATGATCTGTTGTCTCATTTTTACTTCGAATCATTTGTTGTGATCTTATTGGTTGTTCTGTAGGTTCTGTAGGTGTGTTAAAACACTTGCTTAAAACATGAATGCTAGTTCTGAACTTTGCAGAAGTGCTCTAAAGCTGTGAGCAGTCCTTCTCTCCTCCACTGCAATGAAGACTGTTGTGTTCATTTTGCTGGTTGTGGCTGTGGGTACGTAGTCTCTCTTATTAGTTATTATTCATGACAATTGTTAGTTTATGCCTACACTGATATGTATTATAGATAAGTAGTCTTTATCATTAATATTAATAAAAGAACAATTCATTTTTTAATGAAGTTTACAGCACAGGTGATAAAATCATTGGAGGTTATGAATGTTCGCCCCACTCCCAGCCCTGGCAAGTGTACCTTACAGATGAGTATTGCTTGTGTGGAGGATCTTTGATTAATGAAAGATGGGTTGTGTCTGCTGCTCACTGCAACTTCATGTGAGTATACAACCTCCCTTTTTTAACCCGTATTTTTTTAAACATGTTAAAGCTACTTCACCATCAAACTACCTTTTCCCTATAGAATACCTTTTTAAGGAATCGATTAGCAACAGGTTGTTATTGTTATTTATATTTATATTGAAATTTTTATTGTCTGTAATTGTGTTGACATAACCATTATGTCTCTTAGACCAGGTAAAACCTATTTGTGACTTTACAGACCTAACATGTATGTAAGCAATATTCTGATAAACACTGTATTAGGGCTGAGTAAATTATGAGTTCCTTATCAAATAGACATTAACTTGTCGTCCACCTGGGAAAGCACAACGTGTCTGTTCCTGAAAGCACAGAGCAGCTGATCGAGGCAAAGATGCTGATTCGTCACCCGAACTATCATAGTCAGACTCTTAACGATGATATCATGCTGATCAAGCTGAGAAAGCCTGCCATCATCAACAAGTATGTAAAGAAAATCCCTCTGGCAACCAGATGCTCTTCTGCAGGGGAGCAGTGCTTGGTTTCTGGATGGGGAAACACTGGAGGTGAGATGGCTGAGTAATGAAAATCTTCACTTTAATATAATATGGTCAGGCATTAAAACATGCATTCAATCATTAGATACGTAAACAATGACATATTCTTTTTCCAGTTCACATTGCTTCTGTCCTGCAGTGTTTGAATTTGCCTGTACTCTCAACGGCGCAGTGTAAAGGTGCATATGGTACAAAAATAACTGAAAACATGTTCTGCGCTGGATTCATGGAAGGCGGCAAAGACTCGTGTAAGGTATGTCATTGACTTAGTCTTCCTCTTTATATTTGTCTTATATTATTATACAAACACAGTTTTGTCCTTTTCATTTTCCAATTTTCTTCTCAGGGGGATTCTGGTGGCCCTGTAGTGTGTAAAGGGAAACTGAAAGGTGTGGTTTCCTGGGGCGAAGGCTGTGCTACGCCAGGCTATCCTGGGGTTTATGCTGAGGTGTGTCGATACACTGACTGGATCAAAAACACCATAGCTAATAACTAACTCTTTGTTCAGCCTTACAATTTCATTTTTTCTAATGATATGTTATTAAATTCAGTTTGAAACGTGTATGTGTTTCTATCTTTTATTTTTATATGGACATTATGTTTTTAAGCATTTTTAATCATGGTTGCTCCCCACCTTTTATGGAAAAATGAAATACGGCATCATGTGTGTGTGCAATGTCACATGGGCTGTGTCCCGAAATCCCATCCATTGCCCTTAAATAGGGCACTATAGAGTGGTGCAGGTATGACATAACTTTGTAGGCCAAAACGTGGAAGCGAGTTAGCATTTTAGCACTTCTGGTTCTCTTGTCCTGAAGTCAATGGGTTTTTGAATGGGGTTTTGGTTAAATGGCTGAAATAAGGTGAACACAAGCCTTAGGCCACTTTCGCGTTTTATTCTACGACATAAACATCAGTATTACCCCACTCATGATTTTTTTAAAGCTGTTAAGTGTCTTGAAAAAGGCGGTTGCTAACAAGTGGCTAAATGGGACGACAGAGGCTGTTGGAGAGATTAAACGTCATCACGCCGAAAGAGGTAAGCTAATTCCGCTTTCACAGCCTCATTATGCTCATAATTGTGCTCTTATAAACTATTCTAACTCAAACTTTTTGGGAAAATGTTTTTAGATAAAAACTGGAAGAGTTGTCGGAAGCTTAGTGATGGTGACGTTGAATTCGTGGGGCCGTGGTGTAGTTCGTTAATAGCCTACCTTTAGCTTTTTACTTCTGGCCACTGCATTTAGACTTCAAAATTCATAAAAGTTGTGTTCATCTGTGATAATTATCTTGATGGACAAAACGTGCAAGTATCATAAATTTTTGTTGATCATAGAGCTTGTTTTTAGCGATAATCCAAAAGCCTATGGGAAAATCGAGGGAACCAGTGTGATGCTAACTGCCGGTTGGCCAACAAAGTGACGTCATACCTTCACCATTCTAAATGAGGGCACAGCCATTTGTAATGGTGTCTGAAACCATAGTGGACGTTATCGAGTGCACTCATTCAATCCCACAATAACGAGTTTACAACCGTTGTACGCTTAACAGCTAGATAATACCCATAATGCACTGAAAGAGTTGCGTAAAAATAACACAGGTATAAATTCCTTTTTAACAGATTATTAAATTGTTTAATTAAGGTTTATACATAGATTTCCATGACAGAGTTCAAAATAAATATTTTCATTACTACTGGAGCTGCCAGTTTGCCAAGTTTCAAATAGATATTAAACAGCAAGAACAAACTATGCAACAGCCTTTTTCTCCATGCTGGTGAGCCTTATGAGTGCGAGCAGAGAACACGAGCAATAAATAAGTTGCTGGCTGCAGTTCACTTAACGGCCACCGGTGTCGCTAATAACAAGGGTGAATTCGACTTATAGCCCCTTTAAGTTACTAATATTAATTAATTAATTTTCATTCCTTCAACAATTTCTAATCTCTGATTTTGATTACACTTGACAAAAAAATTATATCAATATAATATTTGTCTCTGTGTGCAAAACTATTTTATTAGCATGTTTTACTTGAAGTAGGTGTTAAAACCACTGATTATGGTTCTCCATGTACAGTGCTATACAGATGCAATAATGAAATGAAATTCATTGTCATCATTGTATCACAGCTGCATCCGAAATCGTATGCACTCTTGAGTAGGTACTTATTTGGAAGAACCAATTACTTTGTGACTAATAAAAAAGTACATTCTTCTATATTGAATGAATGTAATCCGGACATACAGAATGGTGAAGGTATGACGTCACTTTGTAGGCCAACTGGCAGTTAGCATCGCACTGGTTCCCTCGAGAAAATCCCAATAGGAATTTCCCATAGGCTTTTGGATTATCACAAAAAACAAGCTCTGTGATCAACAAAAGTTTATGATACTTGCACGTTTCGTCCATTTAGATATCACAGATGAACACAACTTTTATAAATTTTGAAGCCTAAATCCAGTGGCCAGAAGTAAAAAGCTAAAGGTAGACTATAAATGAACTACACCACGGTTGCTCGACTTCAACATCACCATCCCTATGCTTCCGACAACTCTTCCAGTTTTTATCTCAAAACATTTTCCCAGCAAGTTTGAGTTAGACTAGTTTATAAGAGCACAATTATGAGCATAATGAGGCTGTAAAAGCAGACTGAGTTTACCTTTTTGGCGTGATGACGTTTTATCTCTCCGACAACCTCTGTAGTCCCATTTAGCCACTTGTTAGCAACCGCCTTTTTCAAGACCCGTAACAGCTTAAAAAAATCACGAGTGGGGTAATACTGATGTATTTTATGTCGTTGAATAAAACATGAAAGAGTCTTGAGCTTGTGTTCTACACAAACCTTATTTCAGCCATTTAAACAAAACCCCATTCAAAAAACCCATTGACTTCAGGACGAGGGAACCAGAAGTGCTAAAATGCTAACAGCTAAAATGCGTTTTGGCCTACAAAATGATGTCATGTCTGCACCAATCTATTCGCCATGTTTTCATTATCATGCGACATACATACATTTTGGCTACTCTTTTATGAGTACTGTGAATTCGGACATACTACTTTTGTCACATACTGTTTTTTACCTACAATATAGTAGGGAAGTATGCGATTTCGGATGCAGCCACTGTATTGTAGGGGAGAGCGGGGCACAACCTAACGCTTTTTGACTTTCTCAGTTTGTGTAAATCCACTTGTGGTTCAGAGTATTTATTTTTCCCCACATTAATTTCACACATGTCTAGTACAATTATGTGGTTTTGTTTCATTAATACAGTATATACTTTTTTCTTGATTTACTCCGAAAGAATGGTAGTGAAATGTGACAACATGCCCCATAGGTGGGGTACATTGTAACATGTGAGGGACACTATGTAACATTAACATATGACAGCTTAAAATGTTATCTGATATAATCAAAAAAATATAACTAAAATAACTAAAATATTTTGTCAATAAAATACAATTATAATTTTTTTCATATAAAATAATGTCATTTTTTAATAATTAAAAATAAACAAATTTTTCAGTTTGATAACAAATACACCGCTAAACACAGCTATACAGCATAGTTCAAAACATAATAATAATGAATAATTTTTGAACATTGACTCTCAGTCTTTATTCACCTCTTTCTCATGGTTTCTCAATAGGGGCACACTGTAACGCAGTGTTACAACGAACCCCACCTGCGCACCTGGGATTTAAACCCAGCTCGTGTCTTCTGCTGGTTAGATCAGCATTAAAGAACCATCTCAACTGTTAAATAACATATATAAGATTAAAATAATATCAGATTTGTCTTATTTTAAATAAACACAAAAAATAGAGATGAACAATTAACGTAAGTAAGAACTTTACTTTTGCTATGGTTAAATAAATGTTCAGTGATATCTTCCAAAGACTTGAATTTTGGCGCATTTTTTTCTCTTAAACCATGTGTGTTACAACTAACCCCGCGTTAGGTTGTGCCCTGCGCTCCCCTGTTATTTTTGTCACATTGATTACTAGCAGTGTGGAGCTGCATTTGGAGAAAGATTAGATTAGATTGCCATCTGTTTACCACACACCACAATAAAATGAATTTAAAAATCTCTAACCACCCAAGAACAGATTAAATTAAGTTATTTGAAACCCTGTGCAGCACTTATTTTATATACTTATGTCTGGAAATAATGGTACTGGCTGTAATAGTGATAATTAAAGTGATAGTTCACCCCAAAATGAAAATACTGTCATAATTTACTCACTCGTATGTCATTCACTCGACATACTCACTCGTATGTCAAGTGGTTTAATCCAAGCCTTGTGAAGAGATACAATAGCTTTATACACACACGAGACAACCCATAAGACTTTGGTTCATCTTTGAAACACAAATGAGATAGTCTTAATGAAACCTGTGAGGTTTCTGTCCCTCCAAGCGATAAACAAAACGTAGAAGATACAAAATGCTATAAACATGTTGTAAAAATTAATCCATATGAATCAAGTGGTTTAATCCAAGCCTTGTGAAGAGATACAATAGCTTTATATACACACACACACACACACACACACACGCACACACAAGCTTCCGTGTTTACCATACGTGATGCACTATATGTTTTGTGTTTATAGGTAAATAAAAGCCTAAATTAAATCTGTTCATAATATAAAATGATCGTATCGCTTTACAAGACTTATATTAAACAGCTCAATACATATAGATTCATTTTAAGTCACCTTTATGACCTTTCTGATTACCTGGACTTTCAATGGAGGGACAGAAACCACTCAAGTTTCATAAATAAAAAAAAAGAAGATTAATCAAAGTGGGTTTGGATGGAACAACATGAGAGTGAGTAAATATGACCCAATTTTTTATTTTTGGGTGAACTATCCCTTTAAGTAAAATTTGGCCAGTATAAATGGTTAGAAAGGTATCAGAGCCAGAGAAAAATAATGTTATTATGTTGATGCCTGATAGAAGTAATAGCAGCGTGTGTTGGCTTGATTCCACCTAGAAAACAGTAGAGGAAGACATTGAGCAGATCAACATTTGATGCCACTTTAGCTCCCTCTAGTGACTTAAAACTGAAATGTCACAGTGAAAGCCAATGACTCCTCTCCTCTGCTTTTCACTCTTAATCTGTGCAGCGTGTAGCAGGTCAGATGGTGTGGAGACCAATCTGCTTGACTATGTTGACTATGTGCAGTTTGGACTTTTCAGTTTGCTCTGCTTACAGTTTTGCTTTAGCATCAGTGTGTAATACAGAATAAAGTGTGTTGATTCATCTCTCACTCAATAATATAAATGATCTAAATGGTTATTTGATGATCTCATACGTATTTTCGATGCTGTTTCACTAATAAACTATGAGCCTCAGCTTTAACCAGCTTAAGCAGTAGCCTACTATTTGTCTGACTGGCTACTATTTCTGCTGGTAAAACTTCTCCAGGGTTAAAACCCTAATGCTACTGTAAGGAGCTTATCGCTTGCCTCTCTCCCAGGCTCAATCCCTTTCTTCTCCCTCTTAAGACTGCAGCCTGCAAACATACACCTGACACAAACATCTTTTGAAAGGTAAGTTTAAATAAATTATTTTTTATAAAGTGAATTTGGAGAATGTTATGAGTGGTCTGATGGTGTCTATGCAACAAAAGCATATCCTTTTAATAACAACACAGTTTATTGCTCTGTTTAGGTAAATAGATTTTGTTAGTGACTTTGACTGTAGTCAAATAGTGAACATTACTGTAACCGGTAAGATTAACGTTTCTGTTCTGCTTGTATTTATGTATTTATTTACTTATATATTCATTGGTATTGCATGGGTTCAATATTTTATTCTAGTTTACAACACTTGGATGGAGCAATAAAACCAAGATACTGAATGTTTAACATTTTACACTAATTTTAACAGCTGATTATCAAATCAATAAAATTATCCCATAAGGGGAACCCCTAAAAGGTTCTATACAGGGCCTAAAATGAACACTTTCCAAGTGCCAAATGCGAGTAAAATTGGCATTCGGCATTGACGAGTATATTAAACATATTATGAAACGTGTTAATCGCCAGTTGGCCAGTAATTTTTTTATGAATTCTAACAATTCAATGTTGTGAAGAACGTGAACATAAACAAACGTGAATGACGCTCTGGGGCAGTTTACAGTAAATATCTTCTTAAGTGAACGTAAACAGTAGAAAAAGATGTGTACTGGTATCAGTGTATTGGATCCGTGCATTAGGTCTTAAAGTGACAGCAGCCTAATATTTCTGCTTCTGTCTGAGTTTTTAATGTTAATCAAATAACAAAGGACAAAGAAAAAATATTCACTGCTCTTGACTGAATAACTTTTGTAACTTTAATAAGGATTAGTCTTTTTTATTTGTACAGTGAAGACTATCCAGTGTTATTTTACATTTGATTACTTTATTCAATGTCTCTACCTGAAAACTACAGTTACTTGTCTTTAATAATGTTTTAAATTTATATTAGTTAGACTAGTAGTTTTAGCTGTGGTATCGATATTGAAATAGAGCATTGTGAATTTTCACTGGTATCTAAAATATTTGTCATAACTGTCTGTTTTTGCAAAAACAATTTCATGGCCCGGTAAAAAATATTTTCTTAAGTCACCGGCCATTGGCAGGTGTGGCCCTGTTTCTATATATGAAGTGCCTAACAGAACCCTTTAAAGCCCAATGTATACTTTGGCTGTCCGTGTGCTTCGACAGTCCACGCACTGTCCTTGTGACATAATTTTTGTCATCAGGAGGAGTAGTGAAAAGAAGATTTTCCTTTAGCCCCTGATGTACAAGTACAATGTATATAAGTTCATTTTGTCAGCAGCTTTCAGGAGAACACTTATATACTGACGACCTCAAACATGGACTCACAAAAGTCATATTTTGATTTTGTGTGATCTGTCAGTGTGTGTCTGGCTTTTGGTTATTGTGAATACATGTTTTTCCCCCTCCTCATATGTGTACAGGTCCAGCCTCAACCAGACCCAAAGATGTGTGACCAGACATTTTTGGCCATCACGTTTGGCCCGTGTGATCACTGCAGTCAGAACAAACCTCTGATGAATATTTATCTGAAGAATGAGCCCATCAACTACTGCTCGCTGTGTGTGGAGCTGGTATGTTATCACACACTTCAGCTGCTCCAGGATCAGTTCAACAACACAATGCTTATTTTAAGACTTTAATCTCTCAGAACATGATTTCTGTATGCTACATCCACAGTAAACTTATCAAGTTGCATGACTTACATGACTTAGGTAAAATAAAATAAAAACACTCATGAAAAACTACTTTATGCCACACACAGTCCTCAGCATTTTATACATGGAACACAGCATGAAAAACCAAACATGTTACACCAGCATCAACAACAACAATATAAATGAAAATGGGAGGAGGGTGATATGGGACTGAGGATGTTTTCACACTTGAGTCCTCTTAAAAGAACCGAACTCAGACTCCTTTAAGTGGACTAAGAGGTGAACCAAGTGAAAAAGGACCCAAATCTCTTTACATTCACACTGTCCCTGTCCCTGAAAGAGGACTTTCCTGAAAGTGGTCCACTTAAGTAGGAATGTGATCTCAGACTGTGTTGTGTTTATACGGTTGCAATCGTACCGTTAGCTGAAAGCGAACCGCACTCAGACCATGCATCTCCCGAGATGATCTTGTTTCGGTTCGCTTTTAAGAGGTCTGAGATCGTTTGAAGTGTTCACATATCGGCCAAAAATCATGTGAACCGCACTCAGACCACTAAAAAGGAACAAGTGTGAAAACACCCTAAAACACAAACCCATTTTTCCCACAGTCTAGGCCTATTTAAATTATTTTTTAAAAATCCATAAATCCAATGCACCTGCAATGCTTTTTGGACTGGCTTAAAAATCATTGTTTGTGTTAATAAAGTAAAATTGTATCAAGATGCATTACTTCTGCTGAAATATGTCAATATGTCTCCACACATTTATTGAATAATGGCAGTAAATGGCAGCCCAAAATTTGAAGCCCAAAAAAGTGCATCCATCCATTATAAAAGTAATCCACACGTCTGCAGGGGGTTAATAAAGGCCTTCTTAAGTGAATCGATGGGTTTGTGTAAGAAAAATACTCATATCTAAAACGATATAAAGTAAAATATCTAGCTTCCACCAGACCGCCTTCCATATTTAACTTACGAAAAAAGCGTAACTGGCGTGACGTATGACGTCAGTCGTAGTGTAAGCGTTTTGAACTGCGAGAGGCGTTACACTTTCTTCGTAAGTTGAATACGGAAGGCAGCCTGCCGGAAGCTAGATATTTTACTTTATAACCTGTTAAATATGGATATTTTTCTTACAAAAACCCATCGATTCACTTCAGAAGGCCTTTATTAACCTCTTGGAGTCGTGTGGATTACTTTTATAATGAAGAAAGAATAAATAAAGAATGTCATATACACTTACGATGGCTTTGAGAGTGAGTAAATTTTGGGATACTTTTCATTTTTGGGTGAACTATCCCTTTAACATTTGTGAGATTTATCAATCTGGACAGTTTTTTGTCATTTGATAATACTGTTCTCAGTGGATTTATTTTACGTTTATTTTATTTACATTTTTAGAGTTTTTTTTTATGAGAGATTTGTGACGAGTAATTAATTAAAAATTTTATGGTAACATTGTTTTGGTAACATATTGCTGAAAGTAAATCAGCAAATATTTGTTTATTGTTTCAGCATATTTGTTTGAAGATTAATTTTTATAGTATTAAATTGTCACTTGGAAATCTTAAAAATGGTTACACTGGCTAATGTTGTGATACGTTCGTCCTGTTGATTTAACGCCTCAGAGTATTTGTTTCACAGAGGTGAAGGATACTGCAAAACACATCCTCATGTCATCACTTACACATAACACGTGTGTAAAGTGCTTTATCTAGAGCTCTCTGAAAACACAGGCTCTGAGAGAACAGCACTGTTCTGTAGACCACCAATACCAACATATATTTGTGTTGTATTACAAAAGTAACCAATCAAATACCAATTCACATACAAATACGGCGAACGCAATCAATTAATCAGAAGTTACATAAAAAAATACCATCTATACTAACAATTTAAATATGAAATTACTTTGATGGAATTAAAATCATGCAACGCGATTTAGAAACTGAGTGAAACGATATAAATCAGATGTAAATGTGATTTTGTTCTTCAGTCAGTGCGCTCCAGAAATAAATGTGATGCTGATGGTGGTGATGTGTCACGTGACGCTTGCGCTAACGTCAGAGCATCATCAGCTGTGCAGACTGTGCAATATCAGTCTCGGCTCATGATAAAGAGCATATTTTCTGACCCATCCGTCGTGTATCTGTGCTTTATTAAAGATGGCCTGTCAGGGACTGGCGAAGGGCGAAACCATCCACACACTGAAAGCGGAGTCTGAGTCTTTGAAAGCCAAACTAGAGGAGGAGAGAGCCAAACTACACGATGTCGAGCGTGAGTAAAACACTCAGCGGCTGTGTGTCGAAACCTAGCGAGCTGCCTATCTAGACTGTATTCATAGACATCACTGGTAATGCGCGAGATGCCCAAACATACCGTATCTGTAGGTAGCTCGATTTGAAATACAGCAATATCTACCAAACACGACCTAAATGTAAGAGATTAATGCATTTCTTCGATGTCTGTAATCTATAGCCATCAACATATGTTCACGTAACATGCATGAAATCAGGTGGACGCTTTTAATATTATGAGGCCCAGGATAGGTTAAGATTTAGATTTAAGTTGAACCTTTAGATTGTAACTACAGTTCAGGCCTGTAGCCTATATTTTAGGCTATATTAAACATTTAAGCATTTTAGTATTGCTAAAAAAAAAATCTGCATCCAGTCTTTTCTAGAAGTTTGTGACAGAATTTACAGCAAAGTCTTGGAAAACATGCACAATGGATGGGCCAACACTGAAATTCTTTATTCGTAGAAAGTTAATAACTAACCAGTGAATGAAAATGATACAGATGCAAAGCACATGAGGGTAGTTAATGCATATTTTGTGAAATAGACTAAACTATTATGTTAAAGGGGTTATGAACTGCATTTTTTTAATGTTTCCTGAGGTGCACTTGTATGATTTTTTACACCTAAAATTGTCATAATTTAGAAATAAAAGGCCCTTTTCTAACCTGATTTTAGCCATCTGATTTAAAAGTTGGAAGGGGGTGTCTGCTGTGATCCTCTACATTTTGAACTGGAACTCCATCCCCCCCTTGAAATTCACTCCCTGGATTCAGTCCCCCTGAGATTACCAACAACTAGTAAAAAAATGTGTAAATTACACAAGTAGTGTAATTTAATCATGCTGCAATGAATGTTGTCATAGTACAATATCACTGTTGAAATGGACAATGATAATGTTTGCTTATAATTAATGCTGTCAAATCGATTAATCGCGATTAATCGCATCCAAAATAAAAGTTTGTGTTTACATAATATATGTGTGTGTACTGTGTATAATACACACACATGCATGTATATATTGAAGAATTTTTTTTATATTTATATATAAAATATTTATATTTATATACAATATAAATTACATATATATATATATACAGTATATACATGCAAATATTTCTTAAATATATACATGAATGAGTGTGTATTTATATATACATAATAATTATACATAGTACACACACAAATGTTAAACACAAACTTTTATTTTGGATGCGATTAATCGCGATTAATCGATTTGCTGCTGTCAACATTTGTGTACTTATAATAATTACTGTTGTAAATTTTCTTGTATTGTTAAATAAAAAAAAACTCTCAATTTGTTACAGCCATATATCTGTCCAAATATAATAGATCTGATAATCAGTTATGTTACATCTTCCTGATGCTGAGAGGTGTTTTCAGTTCTGGTTCAGTTTCAAGTTCTGCTTCAGGTGGTTATATGGTTCACAGAGATTTATCTTTCTGACTGCAGTGCATCAGGTGGCAGAGAAGATGGAAGCTCTGGGTCAGTTTGTCATGAAGACCCGGAGAACTTTAAAAGGACATGGAAATAAAGTGCTGTGCATGGACTGGTGCCGGGATAAGAGAAGAATCGTTAGCTCCTCTCAGGTAACAGGACGTATCATCACTGTTTCTAACCACTGCTGTCATAGATAGACACTGATCGGTTGCCTTTAAAATTTTGTTAGGATTTTTTTTGTAAATGTCATGTGTTGTCCTAAAGAGTTAGAAGCTGAAATAGATCAGTTATACACTATCTTTATTATGTTGATAATTTATAAGTCTTTACTGAAATGTTGAATCTCTCCTATAGGATGGAAAAGTCATTGTGTGGGATGCATATACAACCAATAAGGTAAATCTTTCTATCTGTGTCAAACGGTTTTCTAGACGGATGTTTTGCAGTGCTACTGCGATTCAAAATAATAATCTGCATGTTTTACAGTTGTAATGCACCAGGAAACCAGGGTATTAGTGCCAAACTAATCCGGCAGCCACATAAACACACACATTAACACATCAGCCATGCAGAAAGTTTTAAGACTATTTAAATAATCAGACATGTGTGTATGTGTGTTTTAATAACCTGTGTTTTCATAGCATGTTTGTGTGTATGAGTGTGGTGCATGCAGTGTTGGTCCTACACTTCTGGGGGCCCTATGCAAAACTTTGTAAAGGGGCACCCGTCAAAATGATGTATGTCTCTGCTATATTTCAGCATTGTTAGACAGGTACTAAATATAATCTAGCTAACATTTATAATTAATTTACAGCAGAAATGTTGCAGGGTACACACCAATCAGGCATAGCATTATGATCACTGACAGGTGAAGTGAATGACACTGATTATCTCTTCATCACGGCACCTGTTAGTGGGTGGGATATATTAGGCAGCAAGTGAACATTTTGTCCTCAAAGTTGATGTGTTAGAAGCAGGAAAAATGGGCAAGCGTAAGGATTTGAGGGAGTTTGACAAGGGCCAAATTGTGATGGCTAGATGACTGGGTCAGAGCATCTCCAAAACTGCAGCTCTTGTGGGGTGTTCCCGGTCTGCAGTGGTCAGTATCTATCAAAAGTGGTCCAAGGAAGGAACAGTGGTGAACCGGCGACAGGGTCATAGGCGGCCAAGGCTCATTGATGCACGTGGGGAGCGAAGGCTGGCCCGTGTGGTCCGATCAAACACACAAGCTGGTGTAGCTCAAATTGCTCAAGAAGTTAATGCTGGTTCTGATAGAAAGGTGTCAGAATACACAGTGCATCGCAGTTTGTTGCGTATGGGGCTGCATAGCCGCAGACCAGTCAGGGTGCCCATGCTGACCCCTGCCCACCGCCGAAAGCGCCAACAGTGGGCACGTGAGCATCAGAACTGGACCACGGAGCAATGGTCTGGTCTGATGAATCACGTTTTCTTTTACATCACGGGGATGGCCGGGTGCGTGTGCGTCACTTACCTGGGGAACACATGGCACCAGGATGCACTATGGGAAGAAGGCAAGCCGGCAGAGGCAGTGTGATGCTTTGGGCAATGTTCTGCTGGGAAACCTTGGGTCCTGCCATCCATGTGGATGTTACTTTGACACGTACCACCTACCTAAGCATTGTTGCAGACCATGTACCCCCTTTCATGGAAACAGTATTCCCTGGTGGCTGTGGCCTCTTTCAGCAGGATAATTCACCCTGCCACAAAGCCAAAATGGGTACAGGAATGGTTTGTGGAGCACAACAACGAGTTTGAGGTGTTGAATTAGCCTCAAAATTTCCCAGATCTCAATCCAATTAAGCATCTGTGGGATGTGCTGAACAAACAAGTCCGATCCATAGAGGCCCCATCTCGCAACTTACAGGACTTAAAGGATCTGCTGCTAACATCTTGGTACCAGATACCACAGCACACCTTCAGGGGTCTAGTGGAGTCCATACCTCGACGGGTCAGGGCTGTTTTGGCAGCAAAAGAGGGACCAACACAATATTAGGTCATAATGTTATGCCTAATTGGTGTATGTAATAATAAAGTATTTATCATTATATACTTTAAATAACATTAAAAATAAATGCTATTGAATAGTGCTATGGTATGCTATTGTTCATAAATACCAGTAGTTCTGTTGTACAATGATGCCGTTGTCATGCCACCATCAGTTTCCCAATGTGTAGTGTTTCAGGGTCCTTACTGTCCTTACCAGTGCCCGAATTCATGTGATATATTGATTCACAACCTAGGGAGCTGATTGAGACACACGCATACAGTAGTTAAAATTAGTTGCTGAAGTTCAAACTGAGCGTCAGAATGGGGAAGAAAGGTGATTTAAGTGACTTTGAACGTGGCATGGTTGTTAAAGCCAGACAAGCTTGTGTGAGTATTTCAGAAACTGCTGATCTGCTGGAATTTTCAAGCACAACCTCAAGCACAAATCTCTAGGGTTTACAGAGAATGGTCCAAAAAAGATACAATATCCAGAGAACAGCAGTTCTGTGGGTGAAAATGCCTTGTTGATGCCAGAGGTCAGAAGAGAAAGGCCAGACTGGTTGGAGCTGATAGAAAGGCAACAGTAACTTAATAACCACTCGTTACAACCGGGGTCTGCAGAAGAACATCTCTGAATGCACAGCATGTCGAACCTTGAAGCAGATGGGCTACAGCAGCAGAAGACACACAGGCTGCCACTTTTTTTCAGCTAACAACAGGAAACAGAGGCTACAGTTTGCACAGGCTCACCAAAATTAAGCAATAGAAGATTGGAAAAACGTTGCCTGGTCTGACGAGTCTCAATTTCTTCTGCGTCAGAATTTAGCGTAAACAGCATGAAAGCATGGATCCATCCTGTCTTGTATCAATGGTTCAGGCTGCTGCTGGTGGTGTAATGGTGTTGGGTATATTTTCTTGGCACACCCTAGAACCAGTAAACGCATAGGCTTGCCTGAGTATGACCACATCCATCCCTTTATGACCACAGTCTACCCATCTTCTGATGGCTACTTTCAGCAGGATAACGGTCCATATCACAAAGCTCAAATCATCTCAAACTGATTTCTTGAACATGACAATGAGTTCACAATATTCAAATGGCAGATAAATGCATCCTCAACTTTTGTCTTGGTCAGATTTGTAATGTTTATTTTTTGTGATGTGTACTGTGCAGGAGCATGCGGTCACTATGCCCTGCACCTGGGTCATGGCTTGTGCATATGCCCCCTCTGGCTGTGCTGTGGCTTGTGGGTAAGTTATGAGAGTTTTTATGAGTGTAATAATTAAAGGTCAACACTGATCTTAACTGAGAATTTATTGTATTATTGTATATACAGTTTTATATAAGAGTCCTACACAGAGCACAATTTATATAGCTAGTCAAAATATAACTTATTATTTGCTGTGCAATTGTGCAAAGTGGTCAAATCTTTCTTTGTCTTTCATTCAGTGGTTTGGATAATAAATGCTCCGTCTATCCACTCTCTTTGGATAAAAATGAGAACTTGTCAGCTAAGAAGAAATCCGTGGCCATGCACACCAATTATCTGTCTTCCTGCAGCTTCACCAACTCTGATATGCAGGTTAGCCAGTGTGTGTGAGTGTGTGTATGTACAGGGTTGGTTATGCTTGAGAAGGCTTAGATTTAGAAAAACCCTCACAAATATAGTAAAACATGTCGAAAAACCAACTTTGGAAATTTGAAGTGTTCCTCACTATTTTTAAAACTCAGAGTTTAACAAATATCATGAGTACTATTGCAGTTATACAGTGTGTTTGAATGTTAACTGAAATAAAATATGCCAAAACTTAAACTTATTTTATTTCAGCTACTTTCCCAGGCAACGTTTCTTATTTTTTTTTAAAAATATTTTCTCCCAAAAAAATTAAAAAACGAATTCAAAATATGAATAAAACTATAATAGTATCTTAATGATACTAAAACAACACTGATATATGTATAAAATAAACAAACAAAATATATCATGGAAGCTGGCACTACTCTCGGACTAGACAGCTCAATAATGGTAACCAGGGGTGTAGCACAAGATCCCGGGCCCTATGCATAGGCAGTCCTGATGGGCCCCCATGTTCCATGTTAAAATATATTCCAGACTTTTCAAGGGCCCTCTCTCCCCTTGGGGCCCTGGTAATCAGTACTGGTTTTACCCCCAGTCCGACGCCCCTGATGGTAACACTCTTAAAAAGTATGCAATATTACATAGAATTCTAGACTTTTACAACAAGGAGCACACCTCTAAACCTGTTTTAAATAACACCACACATCAGACACTTTGGCATCAGACACTGTGTGATGTTGCATTGACATTATTTTATCTGCTGGGATCAGTACAGCTGAGTTGAAGACACTGCAGTTCGCTGTGTGTGGAGATGGTCAAATTGTGTTAATTCATAGTTTACTAATTCAGTGTGTCTGTGGCAGTGATGAGTCTGTAAAGATTCGGCTGATATTTATAGAACATACAGACATTACTCATAGCAAATATCACAGCAGTCCCCTGAAGTTCCCCTAATGTGATTTCTGCTTTTAAAAAATAACCTTGTCATACAAAAAGCTTTTTTTAATTGAATGCAAATGTTTGTGCCTTTTCAGCATGAGTCCTGTGTATTGGTCTGTTTTGTGAGTGTAACAGTCATTTGAAATTATTACTTAAAAAAAATAAACTCTACAGTTTCCTGCTGGGTTTGTGTTTATCATGAGTGTGTTTTGAGAAAAGTGGGGTTTTCTCTTTTGGTTCCATCACATCACAGATCGTTCCTCTTTCTTGATTATGTTCCTGTCAGGGATAATAAAGATCGAAAAAGATGAAGTGAAAGATTTTGTTACGTCAAGGCAGGTGATTCAATACATCTATTAATAGAACAATAGAACGGCTTCCATGGTTATGATCTTGGTGGGGTTTTTACTACTGAAAAGTTTTAAAAGGTTAGTTCGCCCAAAATTTAAAATTCTGTCATTATCTACTCACCCTCATGTTGAGAGAAAAAGGTCCAAACTGTGGCTGGTTATTTTTTGCTATGTTCTTCAGGTCAGATGAGGAAAAAGCATATGGGTGATTCTATAATTGCAGGTGCATTTGGTGTCCAAAGTCATCATTTTTTTCTGCTTTTTTCAAATGGTTATATTTTTTATTATTTTAATAATTTGTTACTCATTGTCATGGATGGTCTTATATAGCTGAAAATCATGATTTCTTCTTGTCCAAATTAGTCAGTGTATTTTTTCCTCATGTATCATTGTGTAATCAAAATATTTTATTTTTATTTTCTTTTGGTAATATTTCATTTATTTTATTTATAAATAATTTTCCTAATTCTACAACATTGAATTGTTTAAGAATAACTTTTATCTTATAAAAATGTGTGTCTATAAATCTTGCATCAATTCTGTTACAGTACTATACTTTGCCTTTAAATTGGTGGAATTATATCACACAACTATGTAAGATACAGGAAATTATGTAATTTTCTCTCACTGATAAGATCTGAAGCACAGAAAGATATGTGTGCTTTCTCAATCTAAAGTTAAAATGTCAAAATTGTTACCATAATATCAAAAAGAAAACAGAGTTTATCACTTATCACACTGTGGGTTGTTTAAAAGTCTTTTAATCATGATTTCATTAGTGCCATGTGCTCTTAGCATTTATGCTAGCAAGTGGAGTTTTTGGCTAAAAAGTTTTAAATAGTCAATTCTGTTACCGTAAAACTCTGTTGCCAAGGTCAGAGTAACAATGTTGACAGTATGTAACAGAATTAACAGTAACAGAGTTGACAAACAATACTATAAAGAAATCTTTTTTTTTTTTGCTTTTAACGGAAAAAAAAAACAAAGTAACTTGTGTTTAGCAAGCACTGAATTATTAAAATTGAATATGTTTTCAATAAAATACAGGAAAGAATTTCTGTTAACTTTTTGAAATGCAAAATGTATCTCCAATTATAGAATCACTCATATGTTGTATTGCTGCATGTGTTTGTGGCAATCAGCTAATGATCAAACCTCCACTAGAGGGTGATACAGGTGTTATATTTCTTTCTGTGAATTTTACCTTTTATCTTTATCTTTTATGTCTTCCAGGTCATTGTAAAATGTCAGGACGAATTTAAAGTGATCTGTACTTACTCTCTTAAAAACAAAGAACCTTTATTGGCATCTTATTGGAACCTTTCCATTGCACAAAAGTTTTTTTTTTATTGTGGAAAAAGGTTTTTTAAAATGTTCTTCACACTAAGAAAAAAAAAAAATTGAATAATTCTTTGAGGAACCAAAAATGCCTCATTTATGGCATTGCTGTAAAACCCCCTTTTGGAATCTTTATTTTTAAGAGTGTATCCATTTATTCAAGGCAGACATAGAGGTGTGTGTGTGTGTGTTTCAGATTCTGACATCAAGTGGCGATGGGACATGTGCATTATGGGATGTTGAGAGTGGGCAGCTGCTGCAGAGTTTCCATGGTCACTCGGCTGATGTTCTCTCATTGGACCTCGCCCCCTCTGAGACGGGAAACACCTTTGTATCAGGGGTCAGATCCTCAAAACATCATCTCCACATACATATACTACTCACCCGTTTGACACACACACATCCCAACCCAACTCACATGTTCACTGTAACACGTGAGATTACTATCATTACATCTGAATCAGCTAAATAGTAATTTCATTTTATAAAGGTGAAAGAAAGCACTGGATAAAAATGATAATTTCCTAATTGTCATTATTAACATTACTCATGTTGATTGAGTTTATCTGTAAGATGTTGTTCAGTCACAATGTCAGTTTGGGTTATGTGCAGCTATTTTTAGGGCATCATTCTCCTGAGATTCACCCTGTTGTGTGCGAGTGTTGTTCCGCAGGTCTCTAAAGTGCTGTATGTGTGTTTCAGGGCTGTGATAAGAAGGCTAATGTGTGGGACATGCGCTCGGGACAGAATGTTCAGTCCTTTGAGACCCATGAGTCTGACATCAACAGTGTGAAGTGAGTGAGCCACAGCCTGGCATTTTCTGATAATGAAGCTACATTCACACCACAGTTGAATGTTGCCCAAATCCAATTCTTTTCTCTGTGAACAACCAAAATCTAAATCACAATTTTTCACAATCTGACTTCAGTGTAAACAATCAGGCTGGATTCCACATGGATAAATCCATGTGTTTTGAACATTTCATTTTAAAACCGTTGGCACCAGTTGCTCCTCCTTCTGCTGCTATAACAGCTTCCACTCATCTGGGAAGGATTTCCACTAGATGTTGCATCATGCTTTTAAGGGATTTGCTCATACTCAAGAGTATTAGTGAGGTCAGGCGCTGATGTTGGAGGATGAGTTTTGGCTCAGTTGCCATTTCAGTTAATACCAACTGTGTTCAGGTCTGGGTTATGTGCAGGCCAGTTCTTCCACATCAGATTCAGTAAAGCATTTCTGGTAACACTTTACAATAGTTCCATTTGTTAATTACAGTGGATATAAAAAGTCTACACACCCCTGTTAAAACAGCTGGTTTTTGTAATGTAAAAAAAGAAACAAAGATAAATCATATCAGAACTTTTGCACATTTAATGTAAAAATGACAACCAATTCAATGCCACTGAAAACCAAAGTGAAACATTTATAAATAAATAAAAATAAAAAACGTACTTAATAAATAACTGCATATAAGTGTGTGTAATAGGGGTTGAACGACTTTAGATTTTTTAAAGTCAACATTTATGTGATGAAAGTCGAGTCAACATCGACTAGTCGCAGATGATGTCATTAATGAACAAATGAACCTGAACTTGGAGCTGAGGCTCGAACACGGGTTTTCTTACTCACAGCTATAGCATATGACACAGCGCTGCCCACAAGGCTATTGCTCCTACATAACAGCTTTTTTTTTTACTTTTGTCTTTGGGTCATTATATTTCTTGCAGATTTCATCTCGTTCTAAATCAGATACAGATAAAGCAGCACAGTAAAGATTACATTTATATGAATATGTTAGTGAGAGAGTGATTGCGTGTAAATGAATTCTACCTGGCAGCATCTCTCTACTAATAGTGAAGCTGTAGGTTTTAGTTACTAAGAAATATATGCTAGAACTTTTCAGTTTCTAAGCTATTTTATTGATAAATCACAGAACAGTGTGCTATTGAATGTTTCTGTGAGCACGTGTAGTTTAGAACGGCGATTAACTTACGTGCACAGTAAGCTGTTTAGTATTCTCCCAATCAATTTTGAGCATCCAGATGGTATAATCAAACATGTCTTGTGGAGCGCTCTTGGAGTATGCATTTATTTGTCATTTGAACTGTTTGGAAACGGAGCGTAAAAAAAAGTGGACAAAGATTTCTTATACTGTTGCGCCCTCTATAGGCCATGACCAGCAACTAGTCATGGGTGTCATGGGAGAGCATTAAAGTCGGCTAGTCTGTGCATCCCCTAGTGTGTAACGGAGGCCAGCTAGTAAGAGTAAACCCTTACTCCCCTGGCCTCAAGAGGCGCACTAGCGACAGGCGCTAGAGACCGCGGTCTTTAGCGTCCATGTTAGCACACCCGCCTCCCATGCTGGAAATGCAGGTTAAAATCCCGCTCTGAGCATTGCGTGTAGAACCAAAGGGGTTATATGTGCACATCCTTTTATAATTGGGTATGTTGCTGTGTTCAGAAATAAATAACCATCAAGCTCATGTGAAATAGTACACACCTGTTTCAGGTTGTTTATTTACATCACAAAAAACAGCTGTTTTAATAAGGGTGTGTAGACTTTTTATATCCACTACATTAACACAAACTAACTACATTAACATGAACTAACAATGAATAATACTTCTAAAGCATTTATTAATCTTAGCGAATGTTAATTCTACAATACATTATTAAAATCAAAAGTTGTATCTGTTGGACTTGAGCTAACATGAACTAAAAGTGAACAGTTGTATTTTTATTTACTAAGGTTACTAATAAATAAATGTATTGATCATTGTTAGTAAATGCATTAACTAACTTTAACTAATGGGACCTTATTGTAAAGTCTTACCGAATTTCCAAATGGAGCTCCCTTTGTGCACAGGGGCACAATGTCATGCTGGAACACAAAATGTTCCGATTACACTTAAAATGCTTGTATTGGGGGACTAGCATATGCCTATAAAAACTGTTTATTGGAAAGGAATATCCACAGAATTTTGGCCATGTATGCACAGTATGTACTTTGATGATAAATTGGTAAAATGTCATGTGACCACACAAACAAATCAGATCTGAACAGAGAGTTGGAATTGGGAATTTGCACTGTGAACGTAACCATAGTTATGTTTGAAGTGTCTATGGAAATTTTAACCGTATATCTGAATGCAGGTATTACCCCAGCGGAGATGCTTTTGCATCTGGATCTGATGATGCTACGGTAGGTTTATCTACATTACAACACACCAGTTACCCCATATTATTTCAAAACAATAATCAATAGGCTTCTCAGAGATTACAAAAGATTGCCAGAAGAGTCACAATCAATAATGTAAAACCTGTTGCCCTGATTAATACTCTCCCTCCAAAACACACACACACCCTCTTGAGTCAATGATTTTTTGAACACTTGATGATCTTTAAATAATGCTGAGTTGATGAAATTAGGTTTAGAGACACCCAGTTGACTATGTGTGAGAGTGTATTAGTGTATGTGTGTATTTAGTTTATCTAATGTTGTTACTGTTTATCCCTGGTCAAGGTCCATGCAACGTGTCTTCGTCTTCAAATCACCCAATAATCAATGAAATGTGATGTCAAACTCTGTGAGTCCGCACTGATCTTCATCTCACTGTGAACTTTCGTGTTGTTTCAGTGTCGTCTGTATGACCTGCGAGCTGACCGTGAGGTGGCCATTTATTCCAAAGAAAGCATCATTTTTGGAGCCTCTAGTGTGGACTTTTCCCTTAGTGGTAAGAAAGCACACTTAGGCCCTTTAAGCAGAGTGATGGAAATATTTATGAATAAATGTAATAATTTATCAAAAATCATCATGTCTTTCCTATTTACTTTTTTTTCTCTATTGGACATAAAAGGAGACATTCAGCAGAATGTCCCATGTTTTCTTTTCCATACAATTAAAGTGCATGGCTACTTCCCTATAAAGGAACCACAGAACAGACCAAAACTGAATAATTATTCACTGAAAATCTTTACATTTCAATCTTTACAACTCTCAATTCTCATTTCTACTTTTAAATATGATGCATTAAAGGGACAGTTCACACAAAAATGAAAGTTTTGTCATAATTTACTCACCCTTATATCATTCCAAACCTGTATGCATTTCTTTTTTTTGTGAAACACAAAAGAAGATGAAAAATACCTTTTATGATTTTGAACCCCATTGACTTCCATTGTATAGGCAAAAACAGTTGAAAAACAACAGCTGAAAAACAACATTCCTCAAAAGATATCTGTGTTCCACAGAAGAAAGAAAATCACAAAGGAAGATACATGATGAAATATCCTTTTAAAACATGTCACGCCAGGTTTGATATCAGACATTCTTGGTTTTTGAGTGTTTCGTCATTGATGCCAAACATGATGCGACATGTTGTGCAACATGATTGAATGTATGAAAATGAGATTTGAGAGCTGTGTTTTTTTTTTTTCTCACATAAAAGCTATAATATGGCTCCAGAAGACTTATATAGGGCCTATACCTAACTGATACATTTATGGTACTTTTTGTGCTTTTTAAAGCTAGAAATGCCATTTATTTTCATAGAGCTACATTTCTCATTTTATGTTTCATGATGAAAGTCATGCAGGTTTGAAACAGCATGAGGGTGAGTAAATGATGACAGAATTTTCATTCCCTTATTTTGGTACACAGGGCACATGGTTAATACTGACAGATATCTGCTGTAATTAAACCCAGGGTTTAAGGAGTGTTGCTTAACAGAATCAGATGACAGAACAGGCAGATGTCTCAGCTGTGACGCCCACTCTTACCATGATAGCATAGCATGTTTCACTAGTGAGTATAGACCTGTGGGAGTTATATTGCTCAAGAATAGTATTATGGATAATGTACTGTAGGCCTGTACTGTATAAGTTTTATGAGATAGTGTTCAGTGCTGCTGACACTGCTTATTTGTTTCTACTTATTTCTAGGTCATACTGACATAGAGAAATGCTCATAAATGAAGACTTGAATATGACAGTTGTGTCATCATTTACTCACTTCCATGCTGTTCCAAACCTGTATTTCTTTCTTCTGTGGAACCCAAAAGGAGAAGTTTAGCCACATCTCATTTTTCCATACAGTGAAAGGGGACGGACAGTGGCAAGCTCCAAAAATAACCCAAAGTTCCACAAAAGTCTGGCACTATCATTAAAGTCTTGTGAACCCGAACCATACGTTAGGCAAATTTCACTAATTTACTGATAATCTTCCCCTCTGCTATATCTTACAAATAACAAACAGGAGGGATTAAAAGAAGATTAAAAATACCTGTGATCTCAGACAAGTTAAACATGCATTTATACTGAACAACATTATACTAAGTACACAATTAAATACATGAAAGACAGCTTAAATCAAATTAATTTCATAATTGATGAATTTTCCAACATCAACCTTGTTAATTCCTGTTTATTACTGTGAAGCTGCTTTGAATCAGTCTGTATTGCATAAAGCACTATATACACCAATCTGGCATAATGATTATATAATTATATACTATATAATTATTGTATACTAATATTGTGTTGATCCCCGTTTTGCTGCCAAAACAGCCCTGACCTGTCGAGGCATGGACTTCACTAGACCCCTGAAGGTGTGCTGTGGTATCTGGTACCAAGATGTTAGCAGCAGAACCTTTAAGTCCTGTAAGTTGCGAGGTGGGGCCTCCATGGATCAGATTTGTTTGTTCAGGACATCCCACAGATGCTCGATTGGATTGAGATCTGGGGAATTTGGAGGCCAAGTCAACACCTCAAACTCATTGGTGTGCTCCTCAAACCATTCCTGAACCATTTTTGCTTTGTGGCAGGGCACATTATCCTGCTGAAAGAGGCCACAGCCACCAGGGAATACTGTTTCCATGAGAGGGTGTACATGGTCTGCAACAATGCTTAGGCAGGACCCAAGGTTTCCCAGCAGAACATTGCCCAAAGCATCACACTGCCTCCGCCAGCTTGCCTTCTTCCCATAGTGCATCCTGGTGCCATGTATTCCCCAGGTAAGCGACGCACCCGGCCATCCACATGATGTAAAAGAAAACGTGATTCATCAGACCAGGCCACCTTCTTCCATTGCTCCGTGGTCCAGTTCTGATGCTCACGTGCCCACTGTTGGCGCTTTCGGCGGTGGACAGGGGTCAGCATGGGCACCCTGGCTGGTCTGCAGCTATGCAGCCCCATACGCAACAAACTGCGATGCACTGTGTATTCTGACACCTTTCTATCAGAACCAGCATTAACTTCTTGAGCAATTTGAGCTACAGTAGCTCGTCTGTTTGATCGGACCACACGGGCCAGCCTTCGCTCCTCACATGCATCATGCACCATGTCGCTGGTTTACCACTGTTCCTTCCTTGGACCACTTTTGATGGATACTTGATACTTTGATAGATACTGACCACTGCAGACCGAGAACACCCCACAAGAGCTGCAGTTTTGGAGATGCTCTGACCCAGTCATCTAGCCATCACAATTTGGCCCTTGTCAAACTCACTCAAATCCTTACGCTTGCCCATTTTTCCTGCTTCTAACACATCAACTTTGAGGACAAAATGTTCACTTGCTGCCTAATATATCCCACCCACTAACAGGTGCCGTGATGAAGAGATAATCAGTGTTATTCACTTCACCTGTCATAATGTTATGCCTGATCGGTGTACATAAATGTGACTAGACTTGACTTTATAATACTATACTAAACAATAACTTTTTCCATCCTCCCCTCTTTTCCTACTCTGTTTTTTCCACAGGGCGATTGCTGTTTGCAGGACATAATGACTATACCATTAACGTCTGGGATGTCCTGAAAGGTACTAGAGTGGCAATTCTCTTTGGCCATGAAAATCGGGTCAGCACTGTCAGAGTGTCCCCAGATGGTACCGCATTCTGCTCAGGATCATGGGATAACACTTTGCGGGTGAGTGACCGCTTCAGGTCATATAGGGAAAGTGACTTACGCAATATACTGAATAACGTGGTTTTGCTCTTTACTGGCATCAGGTGCTTTCTTTAAATATAGTAAAGGGACTGGCATTGGTTATAGGTGTTTTACACCATCCTGTGGTGTCTGTCCCCTGAGAGGAACAGGGGAATTACGCAACATAGGTCATAGTTTTCCTGTTGCCTGTACTCTTTCTATCCTTAATAAGAAGTAAAGATGAGAAACTTCTTTGTTCCTCTTTTTATTTTTATTTTTTAAACCACTGTGATTTATGTTGTGAGGATCATCTTGGTTTGTATTTTGAATAAATAAAGAACTTTTTTATCTCTTAATTCCATCTCATTTCTTTCTTGCAGATCTGGGCTTGAGGAGTTGTCCTGTACCATTGTGAGAAGAGATATTTGTACTTATGCTTCTCGATATCACAGCACACAGTGGGACTGTAGGGATTCTTATCTAGAGGTTCAGACTTTTCTATTATCTTAGCACAATTAAATGTCTCTCTTCCTTGGCTTCTCACCAAAATATATACAATAATAATATATAAAATCCACAAATTGAAAAGGATTGCTGTTCAAGTATTAGTTTGTAAAATATTTTTTTTAAATTAAAAAAACCTAAATGTTTTAATATAATTATCCATAATTTTGTAGGTATATATTTTATGGTAATGATTTGAATAGAGTTGATTTCAGTACTTGTGCATCTGGCCTATCAAACAGGTATATATCTAGAAATCTGAAATGTATTTATAATGTATATCATCATGAATGAGTTTTGCTTGCACTAGAATGTCAAAAATGTGTTTAATGTTTATTGTTTTATAGTTGATCAAATCAGCAATTAATCACAATTAGCTGAATGCTTTGTCTGTCCACATCAGTATTGTACATTATTATACACTCTGTTCACTGTTTGTTGTCTCTTTATTCAGGAGAATTAAAGATAATAAGGTAATTTCCTGTTTTTGTGTTTTTTAGTGTTTGTGATAGAAGTGGTTAAAATGTTTAAATGTGTGATCAACGTTTTTTTTAAATAGTAAATAAATAAATACATGTTAATAAGTGCAACAGTCAACATGTCAAAACAACTAGAAAATCTTCAACAGAAATACATATTCTAAGTGAATCTGATTATTACATTTATTTATAAATCTAATTATTACATTCATCCAGATTTGAGTTTAATTAAATTAGAGAGGTATTAAAACAGTCACATTAAAATTAACACTGCCAGAAAAATAAGAAGAGAAATCCATTTACATAAGTTTTAGTGCTTTTACAACATGACATGTTTTCAGTGCTTTTTGGTTTTTAGCTTGTTCCAAGAGGTTTATATATAATTTAAAATCATTTGTTTAATGTAAGAAATTTGGTTTTCGGGCTTCTTTTTATGTACATGGTATTTACAATTAATAGTTGCATAATGTATTGATTTTTACATTCCAAAATGTCCTCTTGAAAAAAAAAAAAAAAAAAAACTCATTGAATGCACAAATGTCTATCACACCTCCCAGTTTTCTCATTTCCGAATCCTTCCAAAATAATCTTGCGTAAATACAATGATAAAATAAATGCAGAATTGTTTCTTTTTCCAGTCCACAAAACTTACAGGTAGGCTACATGAAATGTTCAGCTTAAATCTTTCTAAAACATGTTAAGCTGGATAAATCCTATGCAGTTTTTGTAAGACACTTCTTTCATTTTATTTATACAAAATATAGTTGTGATTTTCCATGATGTGCCCCAATGAATAATACCAAAAAAAAAAAAAAAAAAAAAAAAAGAAAAGAAACAGAACAAAGAGCATTTCTTATGACCCTATTGCTATTCACTTATGTTTCAAAACATCAACATAAATATTTCCATATCAATGTTGATTTCCACTGAAGCACAATTTCTTAAAAGTAACACCACATTGTTTGGAATTGCGTTGAGAACAATAGCAAATTCTCAATGTTTAACTGGTAGGCTATGACAAGTTATACATTTGAATTAATCAACTGCTTTATTAAAATAATCCCTTTATTGAACTAAGTATGATAGAAAAGTGATTTAAATTACGTTTAAATAGTATGTCTTTATTATTCCATATGTAAAATGTAATTAGAGTATTAAAAAATAATTAGGAAAAACCTTCCAGATACTTTTCATTTTCTTCATAAACTTTTAAAGTGTAATTAAAAATCTAAGACCTCAAGTCCCCCTTGCTCTTTTTAGTATTAAAGTATCTTGTCTTAGGAGGCACATCTTCTCGATCAGAAATATTGGACGGAAAGCACAATGCAGAAGCGTCATGACGCAGGAGGCGTGGTTAGTGAAGGGGCGTGCAGCGTGCTTTACGTTGATAAAGAGTGACGGAATATCGTTCTGTGCAACGAGATTCTACTGACTGCTGTTTTCGCAACTGTCGGTGGAGAGCGCAGTCTGACATCGCTGGGAGGGTGAGTTGCTTTATTATTTTCACTTTTATAGAGAGAAACGGTTCATTTTATTATAAAAAGACTGTCAAATCCGATTTTTTTTTAATATATTGAAGAAAATGTATATTTTAAACGCGTGCGGTTGGTTCATGTCTTTGTGTTCTCGTCAGCAATGGCGCAGCCGGCTTTGTGTTTCGCAGCATTGCGTACTGTCTTTCATTTCTCTATGCTGTGTTTTATCTAATGAAGCTCATTCATATGGACCATATGTTAATACTACCAGCAAAATAGGCATAAGCAGGTTTACGGTGGGCATTGTTGAACCTGAATGTCATTTTTTAATATAAGGCCTGAACCTAGAGAAACAGCCGCTGATTATAACAGCCGTTATTATGAACCATTTACCCATTATGGACTGATCTGCGTTCGGTTCTAGGTGTTAATGCTGCATAGATATACAACACAAACGCTTGCTTGAATTAGCCTAAAATGAAATGGCATGGATAATAAAACGGTGGTAACTTGATTTTACCTAAATCTGACTTCACAAGAAAATATACAAAGTGTCACATTTGACAGCAGTGACAATAACTGCAGTAATTATAATGTTTTGTTGGAAATTGGGGTTACCATGGTAATTTTTAGGGATGTTTGCATCAAACCATATAAGGATAACAAAAATGGACAAAAAAACGTTTCATGATAGGTTACATTGCAAATCATTTTAGATGTTACATTTTTCTTCATTTAGCTTTAGCTTTGCTGTTCATTTAAATAATGCAGTGTGACAAATTAAGTTTAACTTTAGTTTATTAATAATAATAATTACACAAGAATTAGATAAAAGCTGATTAAAATGATTTTAGTCAAATTATAGGTTACACTACAGGACACTGTCCATGAATAACTTGTTTGATGTTCATGCCCAAATAATGGACATCTGATGAACAACATTTTTTATATATATATATATATATTATTATTTTTTTTTTATTTTTTTTTTTTTTTTTTTTATATAACCCTCTAATGTATTTTGACCTTGACTTTTTCATTTAGAAAATGTCCTGTTGGTTGAGGGAACAGACTTTGTTGCTGGCAGAAGATTACATCAGCTTCTGCAGTGGGATCCAACAGACGCCTCCCAGCGAGTCAGCAGAGGCCATGAGATACCTGGCCAAAGAGATGGAACAGCAGCACAGAACCAAATTCCGATCCCTCTCCCAGGAGTTCCTGGACACCTGCAGATCAGATCCCAGCAAGTGTCTGCAGAGCGTCATGAGGGAACTGGTGGTAGATGGAAAACTGAACTGGGGGAGGGTGGTCTCCATCTTTACTTTCACTGGAGTGCTGGCCAGTGAGCTACTGTCCAGGGGAGAGAGTTCCGAGTGCCCCAAGAGACTGGCTGAGACCATAGCTGACTACCTAGGAGGGGAAAAGCAAGACTGGCTGGTGGAAAATGGAGGATGGGTAAGCATTGGCATAAGCAATGTAGACTCGGACAGACAACATTTAAGGCCCCGATATACTCATGGCAAAGTACATTTTCGTTCTTCCCTTAGGGGTAAAAAGAAGTTTGAAATACTTTTGCAGCAGTATACTGTTAGCAAACATCCCCACGCTGCTGAGAGCGACGATTAGATAAATATGTAAATATGTGCTGCGCACTTCCTCTCAATAACAGCAGTTGAAAAAAATT
This sequence comes from Coreius guichenoti, assembly GCA_039654105.1. NCBI lineage: Eukaryota > Metazoa > Chordata > Actinopteri > Cypriniformes > Gobionidae > Coreius > Coreius guichenoti. Next base: position 30,071,070 of record CM077181.1, read on the forward strand.
GCAGTTAAGAAAGTATCTGATCATAGTGACGTGGGTATTTTTGCATGAGCTCTGCAATTTGGCACTCCAATCAAGTCACGTTTTAGTACTTTATACAATGGATTGCTTTAAAACAAGCAGCCATAGGTTATTAAACATAAAAAAGCACGTCCATGTTTCTTTCATTAGAATTACAACTTCAGTTTCTACTATAAAGCAGCTCTTGAGTGTGTTCATGTTTTTACTGAACAGAAGAAATGAACCCGAGAAGATTTCCACGTCAAAGAAGGCGGAGCCTCAGAGCACACCTACCCATTACGTAATCGCCACAGATAGTTTGCTCTGGGAAACTTCAAGCCTCAGAACCAAAATTTTGTTCGAAATGAAGTATATCGGGGGCCTATAAGCTGGTAAATGACGGTTTTATATCCATTGCGTTTGTGTGGTAGACCCTTGACGTGTAAGTATAGGAATACCTCTTATAATCGGCAGGTTTCAACTTAAGCGTAGTGAGGGGTTTTTCCAAACCAGTTCTGGTTGATGTGAAACTGCGTGGGTGTTTAAAGTGCATCGTGTTTGATCCTTCATGTGTGCTCTCGGAAACCCAGCCTATTTTGCACAGTGTTTGATGTCTCATCTCTTTGAGTCTTTCTTACCTGTATACTTCAATGTCCACATTTTAAACTGTAATTGGAAGGTACATACTGCAGTGATATGCTGGTCTAGGTTTTGGAGTAGAACAGCGTATACCTTCTTGTGGCTGCCCTGTTTTTGTCAATTAGAGAGTGACCCAAGCCAAAGAATCCTGGGAATGCTTGTGGGGAAAACAGTTTTAAACAGGCTCTCAAATGTCTCACCAAGGACTTTTTCTGTGTGGGCATCCAGTTCTTCAGTCTCCCAGGCACTGACCTATGAAAGCAATACTTGTTCCAACTCTAAATACCCTCCAGGAGACATTGTTTACTTATGTAGACTGATATCTGCTGTAATTATGATGATTTTGAGGAACATATTAGTCAACAGTCAAATGCAAATGTTTTCAGCTGTAGCTTCCACTGAAATGTGACCAGGCCTTCATCACTGAACTTTTGTTTAAAAGATTCATATCTAATGAATGTACTTCCTATGGCTTAAAAATACCACTGTCTTTAAGTCACAATGAAACGGATGTATGATTCAATTCAAACAAAAAATCTGTCATTACTTCAGAGTAAATCGGATTATCGAAAAAGTAAATGCCTATTGTCAATAGTGTAGAGAGGTATGAAACACAAGTCACTTACAAACAAAACGGCTTTCTGTTGCTTAACATGGTGAATTGGCATTACAAACATTGTCATCATTTACTCACCCTTGTGGTTTTCCAAACTCCTATTACTTTTCTCTTCAGTGGAACACAAACCTGCTACTCTTTTCCATAGAATGACAATATTTAGTGACCAAGCTGTCAGGCTTTAAAAAGGCACCATAAAACTAGTCTATACAACTTTGGTTTGTCATATATCAAGATTGAAGCCATACAAATGCGTTAATATGCAAGAACTATTAGTGTTAAATTTGAAAGTGTGTGAATGAGATTTGAACGCTTTCAGGAAGATTATCACAAAATAAGACGTAAATCTCTGTCTGTTCCTCAGGCAAAGCTATCGTATGACTTTAGAAGACTTGGAATATAGAGCACACGTCATATGGAGTACACTTGAGTTTTTGATATTGTCCATCCTCTTTCACTTTCGTTGTATGGGGGGGGGGGGGGGAAGTACACAAGTACAAAAGAAGACATCTCCTTTTGTGTTCAGCGAAGGAAAGCCACATGGATTTGGAACGTCATAATGACGAGTAAATGACAGAACCAGTTAGTTTTTCTCCCTTACTTTACACACCTGATTAGGATCATCAGCTCGTCAGGAAAGAGCTCCATGAACTGAACTGAGTGTGTAAGATAAGAGAGACATACGAAATGTGAAGAGTGCAGTGGCGAGTCCACAGGACCAGAATTGAAAAGCACTGGTCTAATTTACACTTTTATAACATTAGTGGCGTCATTGCTAAGTCTTGAAATCGAAAATCCGGTCACTTCTGGCTTGAGGCAAACAGCAGCTTGTATTTGCATGAATAAAGAGTTTGAGAGGCCTGCTGCAGTCTTTTCTATCTCTTCCTATTTTCTTTTTCTCTTTTATTTGGCAGCTGTTGAAAGCAGAGCCGATGGCCAGTCAGCCATTTAGTCTATTGTGTTTACCACACGGTTGATCTCCATGCTTCACTCAGAGTTTGTGCAGCATATGATTGTGGGCTAGTGCACCTGGACTCACTCTGACCAGTACAGCAGGTGTCTGTCTGAAGACAGCTGCTCTGCCCGACTCAAGCCTACTGCTGTTTGTTCGGGTCCTCAGGCAGTTACAAACAGCAGTTACACCCGCCTGTGCCTTTGCCTGCTGCTTCTGAAACTGTCGTATATACATTTAACACTTGAAATGTCAGTTAGTTCCTGAAACCTGTACACTACGTCACAGAAAGCCCAGAGTAAATAAGCACCAAAACTTAAAGGGTTCACTTATGTTAACGTTTTTGGCACAAAAACAGTTTAAAAACGGATTATTTTCAACCCTCATTTTGACCCTCTGTCTAAAATGATCTGGTTTTAAGGGTTGTCTGTAAATGGCCACTGTTATGATTGCCTTACGTCATTGCATAGGAAAAGTATCCGTGCCCCCTCACTAGTGCACGTGAGTGTTTTGAAAACATTATCCATATAAAATCGTCATTAACAGACAAAGCATTATGACATTTTTTACTTAATGTTTGCTGCTATCAGATCCAATACAGTTGGCTGCTTCATCTTTCAACAAAAGTTTCTTTGTGAACTCTCCATTACACTGCCTCGTTTGCATTGCACTGTGCATCTGCAGTCAAATGCTCCGAACAAACATATAATCCTCCAAAGTGATTTGGGACACCATTAAAAATAAACCATCCAGTTGTTCCTGACGCTAGGGTGCTTCTGAAGGCTGAACAGACACAAACTTGCTGTTTAAAGGCCCGTTCACACCAAGAACGATAACTATATTAGCGTCCACACCAGAGGACGATATCGTTCTGTTTATTCTACCAATGCTGGGGCCAATGCTGTGATTTTGTTAAACGATTCATCAGTGATCACACAATATCCAAACAAGCCATTTTTGAATGGTACAAAAACATCTTATATGTCAAAAGATTAAGAAAAGTTTAATTTCGAATTATATTAACTATATTTTTAATTGAATAGAACAGCTTATCAAAAATACTCCAAATTAAATCAGAATAGTAGGCTGCTCATTAGGTTTTGAAGCTGAGCAAATGTGAGTTTGAGCGTACGTTATCCACTACTCCACAGTTCAGAGGATTCTTTCATTTGAATTATTGTTAAAGATGTATATGCCGTTTCTCCTGAGAGCAGGGTTATGTAATCCTCTCATGGTCAGAGTGAGTAAGTAGGGTGTGCTATTATGTAATCGCTGCTCATTGTTGATATGTTAGCTACTATGACTAATAAGGTCTGAAATACTGCTTTAACTGTATCCTATGGGAGTAGGGAGCAAAATGTGAATCTTATGCTGATTTTTCCTGTCTTTTATAGGAGGGTTTCTGCAGGTTTTTCCACAACGCAAAACAGCTGAACCAAGAGTCCTCGATGAAGACGGCACTGTTTGCAGCAGCAGGAGTGGGTTTAGCTGGTCTAACCTTTCTCTTAGTACGCTGATGATTTTAGATTCTCTCGCTCTTTTTCTCTTTCACACACAACACACCTGCTCTCTGTTTTCTGTCATATGGATAAGTCAAAACAGTTCTTAAAGAGAAACTCTTTGGGTTCTCGGCCGAATGTTTTTGCACATTTTGTTCCATGTCCTTGCCTGTAATTACAGCAAACAGTCATTCCTGTTGATTGTACACTCTTCACATGGCCTTCTGGTTCTAATTCTTTGCATATCTAACATGGTGCTTTTTATTTTATAATTGCTTTTGTCACTTGTCTCTGTGTAAATCTTGTTAGTTTAGATAGTATTTACAGTTTATTTTGTGAAAATGATATGAAACCAGTTTGTTTGTAATGTTTCTTTCCGTCCGAAAACATGACGCTTCACCGATCGCAGTTATGTCAGAAACCATTGTAACGCAAAAGAGACAAAGTGCATATATTTTGTAATGACAGAGTTATTCATAAGTCTCTTTATTAGACCACTTTTTGCCTTGACTAGTGGTTTACATTTGATCATTTACACCAATGTCTCTGTTTCGTCCTGGACTGATTTAAAGGTGCTAGCTTGTTCAGTTCCAAGGATGTGATATTCTGCCCACTTGTAAGTTTACGTTGTAAATTTATTTATTTATCTCTTAAGAACAAATTATTACTATTTAGGCAAATCCCAACAATTGACAAAACATTATATTTTTGCATTGTTTTATTTATTGACTTCTTTCTTAATAAAATAATTTTACTGTGATGACTGTATCAGAAGTAAGTCAAATGTTGTGTTTCTCTGATTGCTCCTCTATTGTAAAAGTGGCCACGTTTCATTGTGCTGTAAAATTTCAGAGCACAATTCAAATCACAATGCAAGTATGCATTGCATTCTCATCATTGGCACTATAGAGCACATTAGTGTAAACTAGTGGTTCTCCACTTGTTAGGAAAGAGCTCCATGAACTGAGTGTGTCAGATAAAGGAGACATACAAAAGCTGCGTCCCAATTCAGAGGCTGCATTTTTTTCGAAGGCCGATTGCGTCACCATGGTGTGAGAAAGAATGTACCAATTCGAAGGCTCCTTTAAATGCGGCCTCGAAATGCGTCCATCGTTTCGTGGGTAATGAAGGATACAATAGATGGATCCTTTGCTGCCTACCCTACCCCAGAATTCATTGCGTGCCGGTGACAAGAGCAATTGCCAGTTTACACGTTTAAATGCATGTATTGTTTCCGCTTACTCGAATAATCTGTTACAAATGTTAAAAAAAAAAAAAGGAAAAAAAGGTTGGATTTTACAAACATGCATGATGGTTAAGTCTTCTCTCTGTAGGGGCCATTCCAAAGAGCAGGGTTAACTTCCTGTCATATAAACCTTGAACTCTTGGTTGATTAACCCAACTCTTTCTTACTCACGGTTCGGAAAACGTCAATTCAAAGTATGTTCACAGTGAACACACAATAACATTCTCAACTGAGGGCCGGATCCAGGGCTGCATTCTGAATTCAGTGAAAAAACAGTATGCGAAAAGAGTAGTATGTCCTAATTCACAGTATTCATAAAAAAAGCATGTAAAAAGTACCCGGATGACCTATTGCTTCTGGCGAGATTCTGAACTGTGTATTTAATGGATTCTTTACTAGGATTCATGAATGGCAGTGAAGCGAAACAACTGATGCTGGTAGGTCACGTAACAGTGACAACATAACAAATTTGGTACATCTGGATTACATTCATACTATATAGATACTATTTTTTTTAGGTTAGGTGTGTTGGAATTGAAGCGGCAGACTGATCAGTGTATGACATAAAAGTATCGCAAGAGTGATATGAAAACATACCGAGCCATCGGCTCTTTAATGTGGCATAACCTGCTTTCTGACATATCTCCCAGGCAGTGCTGGGTAGATTACTTACAATTTGTAGTCTGTTACTGATTACAAATTACATTATTAGTTAGTAACGTAATTCATTACATTACACATTTAAGGTAAGATTATCTGACTGCTTTTTGATTTTCTTTTCATTTATTCATTTATCACATTGAATTGAATAGGAATATATTGTACAATGATATAAAATACAAAGAGAAAGAAAATGTATTCCATTCTTTGCAATCAACAATATGAAGTGCATTAAACATTACATTATGTCAGGGTTTTCCAGGGTTATTACAAGTATCCGATTCTAGAATTGGAATCGATTTTCGATTCCCAACCCTACATGTAATCAATAAAAAGTAACTAGTCTGATTACGAGCAGTGTTGGGGGTAACACATTGCAAGTAACTTGAGTTACGTAATCAGATTACTTTTTCAAGTAACTAGTAAAGTAACATTACTTTTAAAATTTACAACAAAATATCTGAGTTACTTTTTCAAATAAGTAACGCAAGTTACTTTATTTTACCATTTATTGACTGACAGCTCTCTTGTCCCAGTGTTGAGAAAAATCATAAGTGCAGAGGTGTTGTGTGTAAACATGAGGGTTATTGTAGTATTAGAATAAATGTAAGCATGCATTTACTAATCTCACTTGCACAAAAAAGATTCAGTATTCCTCAAAATGAATAAAATCAAAGGCAAAATCAGAATACTATCCAAACCTCCAATAATTAAATGTTAATTAAAACAAAGATTTTTATGCGTTTAATCTCACTTTATTGACCAATGTCTTGTTGCTGACCTTCAAAGATTGTTAAACTGTAAGCAAAAATGACTTTAGATTTTTAGTTTTTGTTGGTGAAGTAAGCGTTAAACTTTTTTCTCCTGCGTCCTATTCTTCCGTTATCCAGAAGGGCAGCACAGCTGAAAGGTTTGTTTGAGTTGCGCTCTCTACTGTACACGTGTGAATTTGCATTTTAGCCTGAGGCTCATTATTTCAATTTTGGTGTGAAAGGGTCTTTACATTTGCCCGAAAATAGAACTTTTTTGTTATAAAAAAACAAACAGGTGAGAAAAAAGTTCACAACACTATTAGTTACTTTTTAAGGGAATAACGCAATATTGTAATGCATTACTTTTCAAAGTAACTTTCCCATCACTGATTGAGTATTTTAAAATTATATTTAATTTTACTTAATTATATTTAATTATACTTAATTTTTGGAATCTGATTACGTAATCCAGATTACATGTAATCAGTTACTACCAAGCACCTCTCCCAGGTCAACACTTGTTGACATTGTTTATAGCCTTCTACCTGAATAATTACACATCCTGTTCAGTTTGTAATTAAAACAACCCCTTGAGGTTGTTACTGCTTCAGAAACCAAAAAACGTGACTGCCCACTTACAATATATTGGTAGCATTCATGCATATAGCATTCATGTCTGCCTTTGAATGCTTTCGTAAAGTACTTTCTTTAAAAAAAAAAAAAAAACTCTTAAACACAAACAAATCTCTCCCACTGAACAGCAACTGGATACCATTCTGCTGACTATCATATTTCCAAACATGTTATGAACCCTTCTGCAGCACACAAGCTGGGAGAGTCAAATTCTGGTGTACAGCTGCGATCATACAGTACATGAAATGTTCTGAAAGAGAAGCATATGCTGGTAGCAGATGTCAGATAGTCTGAAAGAATGCAGCATCCCTGTGGAAAAAGTTTTTGCTCAGATTGTTTGGGAGTCTTACTGGAGCCTTAGATGTTTCTCCTAAAATATATTCATATTATAGAGCTATAAAATTCATGTGGATATCATAGGTCTGATTTTTTTGGTCTTTGGAAGAACCAAACATTTGAAGAGAAATGTTTGAGTTCATATTGAGATCTCTGACTTTTGATTCGCAGAATTTGATATCTTGGCAAATCTTATTGAGATTTCTTCTGAAAGAGATTCATGTGAGATTACTGGAGTCCATTTTCTTCAGAAGGTGCATGTGAGAACTAAGGGACTTTTGCAAATATCTCCATTTACTCTCCAGTGTCTAGGTTCGGAAAAACATTGTGCAGTGCCATTGTTACAGTCAAGATGGCCTTTTTTCCTTTCTCTTTCTGCTCTTTTAAACCCAACTATGTTGGTTTTCAGTACATCTGACTCAGAGGTGCATTCTGGCTATTCCATTCCATTTTCCATTCCAAACGCTGACGTTACAAAAGAGAAATACAGAAACAAATGTTCTGTATTCTACGCCTACTCTTTTTCAGTTCATGAGTGTGATTGATTTGGCCACGTCCCACAGAATTGGAATGGCAGGAAGAGGAATTGACTGCATCTTCATTATTTTTCAGAAAACTTTAAACGTTATTTTATTCAGTTTAACTCAAATTTCTATGTGGGGCATTTTGAACACGTTCAAATAAAGCAGCTCTGCATCATCCAGCACAGTTCAGTTCTCGTCCAATAGTGTCAGTCAAATCCATAATAGTGCTGAATTTGCAGTTCAAAGTTAGAAATTGTAAAGGCATTCTCAACTCATTTCTGAATGGCACACAGCCCTGTCTATAACATGACTGTGTGTGCATTTACATTATCTCACTCCTTTAGTTTGCATTGATGGACTGAATTTGTCATTGTTTTGCATGCGCTCTTCCGATTTAAGCCTTATCCCTCGTTCACACATCTGATGTGGGAACTTGAACAAGGATGTTTTTTCTTCATTCACAGCTGGTCTAGACTTTATCCTGCTCTTTATCTTTGTTGTCTACTGCAGTGATCTTCGGCTGGGCTCCAAGACAGAACAGTTGACAATTAGACATTAGGCCTGGTTTCACAGACAGGGCTTAGATTAAGCCAGGATTAGGCTTTAGTTCAATTAGAGCATTTCAGTAGCTTTTATAAAAATGCCTTAGAAAAAAAAACATTACTGATGTGCATCTCGAGACAAAACAATGGCACTGACATATTTTAAGATATGCCTTTACACGCACATGACCTTTAATGACATCCCATTCTTAATCCGTAGGGTTTAATATGGAGTTGGCCCACACTTTGCAGCTATAACAGCTTCAACTCTTCTGGGAAGGCTTTCCACAAGGTTTAGTGTGTTTATGGGAATTTTTTGCCATTCTTCTAGAAGCACATTTGTGAGGTCAGACACTGATGTTGGACGAGGAGGCCTGGCTTAAAGTCTCTGCTCTGTTTTATCGGGTTGAGGTCAGGACTCTGTGCAGGCCAGTCAAGTTCCTCCACACCAAACTCGCTCATCCATGTCTTTATGGACCTTGCTTTGTGCACTGGTGCGTAGTCATGTAGGAACAGGAAGGGGCCATCCCCAAACTGTTCCCACAAAGTTGGGAGCATGAAATTTAGACAAGAGCCTTTGACAAGAGTCCAAAATGTCTTGGTATGCCGAAGCATTAAGAGTTCCTTTCACTGGAACTAAGGGGCCAAGCCCAAACCCTGAAAAACAACCCTACACCATAATCCCCCCTCCACCAAACTTTTCACTTGGCACAATGCAGTCAGGCAAGTACAGTTCTCCTGACAGTCAGACAGAGAAGCGTGATTCATCACTCCAGAGAACATGGCGGCGTGCTTTACACCATTGCATCTGACGCTTTGTATTGCACTTGGTGATGTAAGGCTTGGATGCAGCTGCTCGGTCATGGAAACCCATTTCATGAAGCTCTCTACGCACTGTTCTTGAGCTAATCTGAAGGCCACAGGAAGTTTAGAGGTCTGTAGCTGTTGGCGACTTCTGCACACTGTGTGCCTCAGCATGCGCTGACCCCACTCTGTGATTTTACGTGGCCTACCACTTCGTGGCTGATTTGCTGTTGTTCCCAATTGCTTCCACTTTGTTATAATACCACTAACAGTTGACCATGGAATATTTAGTATTGAGGAAATTTCACGAATGGACTTATTCACAAATGTTTGTAGAAGTAGTCTGCATGCCTAGGTGCTTGATTTTATGCACCTGTGGCCATGTAAGTGATTGGAACACCTGAATTCAATGATTTGGAGGGGTGTCCCAATACTTTTAGCAATATAGTGCATCTATTGCGCATAACTTGTCTGCACACTCGTCTTGCAGAACTCTCCCTCATCAAAGCATTCATCTTTATTCAGTTATATGTCTTTTTGCATCATGCTTAAAATCATAACATCAGTTTTCTCTTTGAAGTCATTCTCTAGATACCTGCATCAAAGTTCTCTTTGAGTTGTGTGTTGTATTTTGATAGTATTGTAAGTAACTGGTTCTGCAAAGACATGTCGGTCCTGAGAACATGCTAGTTTCTGTGTGCTGTATAAAACACAAAGAGAAAGTGTTATGTACTGCTATTGCTTCCCAGCATTCTGGTTCTATTTTGGTAATCAATCCAACACTCATTTCACCCAGAGAAAGGTTTTATTGCTCAGAAAATTGTTCTGAAGATTACTTACTGTAATAAATTTTATAAACACAACGAGGCACTGAAAGCTGAATAGTGAGTAGATGTGTTTTCCTGTTTAGCGTGGTGATGATTAATGTCCCTGACAACCTCTGTAGTCTCATTGAGCTACTTGTTAGCAACCGCCTTTTTCAAGAATTTAAAAAATCACAAGGGCGTATTACTGATGTATTTAATGTTGTAGAATAAAACATGAAAATAGCTTGAGCTTGTGTTAACCACAGACCTTTATTTTAGGCATTTAACCAAAAACCCATTAAAAAAAACATTGACTTCAGGATGATGGAAAAGCTAAAATGCTAACTCGTTTCCAGGTTTTGGCCTACAAAAATACATCATCCCTTGTAGGGCTCTATTCAAGCGACGCTTCAGTTTTAATATAGTGAAAGAGTGCGAGCCTGCGGGGTAAAATGTAAGTAGCTAAACATTTAATATTTATCAACTGTTTTACGGCTACCCGGCTAACTCGCGTTATTACTGTCTTACTGAAGTAATTCTGCAAATCAGCTGTGGGCCACTATTACCTAAAACTGTGCCTTAATGCAGATTGTCTGTCGTTCTTACTACTTTGAATAAAGATAAAGGATGGAGCAAGATTTGTTTTGCAAACTTTAATGTTACATCAGTCATTCACGTTAGTGCTTGGCTAACATGCACCGTTATTGATACAGTTCCTGCAAGTGCACCACAATAAATTAGAAATATACACATTGGTTTGTTGATGGACATGCACTTGTTAATGCTGATGGTGACGAATTACAGTTGCAAAACCTCATAATGTACCTCAAAATGAGTAGCATATCACTGAGAAAAGTCCTGCTCAAGCCGTCCTTGTGATGGTTGTGATGGAATAGCTAGTTCTTCCAAAGTTTCATCACCGGACTCATGCTTGGATTGATATGGTATAATCGACGTCATAGTTACTGCCTTTACAGTGTGTACAATCGCTGAGGACTGAGAAAGCCTCCGGATGGAGCTGAAGTTCAGTTATGGTAATGGGTGTTTGTTTACAGTCACAACAGACTGGGCCATCTGACCAATCAGAACAGAGTAGCTTTCGGAAAGGAGGGATTTAGAGAGACTGATTCATCCGTTGAGTCGTTTGAGAATCATTGAACATTGTGGTGATGTGCAATGTATATTATGAGAAAATGAAAGTGTTTTTTGACCTTCGATGCATGTAAACCTGTTGTAGGAGACCACCAAAACAAAATCAGGAGCCTTTAAAATAGCTTAATAGGGGCACTTTAAGCTATGTGATTCATGTAATTCATACATGTAACTGAATGTGGTGAGACAAGAAACATTAACAGAGCCATTTTCGGCATATTAGGCATATGATTAAGAGTGAATGTGTGCATATTTTAAAATAAATATATGCACACACCTCCAAAAAATTGGTTTGGTCCCCCCAAATGTTCAAGACATGGTTACAGCCTGGACTCAATACTTCTCAAAAAGTTAAAAATAGTGTGTGATGTCTGCTAAGACAAGCAACACTATTGCTATTGCTCACGCTTTGGTATTACTTGTTAAGGAAAGGTGTGCTATTACTTTTTAAAGTGATTAGATTTGCTATTTTCACCTGGCGTATTATAAAATGGAAGAAACAAATCCCATAGACTTACATTATAATATAAAACAGACTCTTTTGACTTGGGCCTTTAGGCAGCCACCTAGCAACCACACAGCAACCACACAGTAATGCACTAAAACACTCAAAACACCTTAGCAACACCCCGGCAACCACCCACAGAACACTAGCATCATGGCGGTCAGTTGCACAAGCAGATATCAATCATATTTTCTCCATTTAATGTACAATTCTAGTATGTCTTCTTGTAGTTCATCAGTAAACAAGAAACATAATTGCAAAAATTCAAATATATCATGTAATGTAAGATTGAATACATTTCAGCTTACATATTGTGTCAGATTGCAGAGCTTACATCTGCAGAACATCTACTGAGCACTGTGTGATATGTGGAGAGTCAGGGCGCTTTTTCCTGTTACAATTCTAAGAATTTCTACCAATTAAAATGCTGAGCTGTATCCTGTTCCTGTGCTACTTCTGACATTACAGATGTGTCCTGTCTCACCCTTTCCTCAAAGATAAGTCCACACTAACACTTACAGACACTAACAAAAAGTATACTGTACACTGTTAGACCTTGACCTTTGAAATAAGATGTTTTAAAACATAATTAATAGTAGTTTTGTTAGCTCTTCCTGTGTCATTTTCAGTTCTTTGGGTTAATAGTGCTAAGGCAGCATGTAGCAGCATGTATATGTGGCTCTCCTCTATTTAAAGGGTGTTTAATTATAGGACTTCAGGAAAGAACCAGATGGATTGAAAATGAGCTGGAACAATATGAACTTGAGATCATAGGACTTTATCATCCAGACAGGCTGGTGGTCTTATCAGCTCATTTTATGAAATGCTGGGTGGGCCCTTATCCTGACCGACATTCCTGTTGTATTTCTGTGAGAAGAACAATCTTAAAGATCTCCAGTTTGGATTTGTGGGGTCAAAAAGCTGGAGACTTAAGGGAGAACAGAAGTCGTGTGGGCACAGAGGCAGCGTGGGAATCTGTTCTTAGTGGTCAAACTGCAAAAGCTTGATACCATAGTAGGACATTTTCTGAGTAAACTTGGCAGTATTATTGTTAATGTGCAGCAAAACATCTTCGGGTCATTCTACAAAAAGTGCTAAACAATTCTGAGTAATTCCGTATTTCTTAAAATAAAATGAGACAGGCAACCTACTGTATGCCATAAACGTACGTTTATACATTTATATGTCTCTTTTAGAAGCATATAAGAGGCTATGTTATATGTAAGATGAAAATTATTATTAAAATATTGACAGAGATGTATTTGGTTACTTCATTAAGATTAAGCTGTTGGAATTTTTTTTATAAAATATATTTATTTAAATAATAAACCTATTAATGTTAACAAATAAATGTAGTTATATAAAACTGTTCTACAGCCATAATATAATTTAAATCACCTTTTGTTGGCTAAAATAACAAATGAATACTGAAAGTATGCACATCATCTTGAGTTATTAAAAATAATAATATATATTATAAAATTCTTTTAAACATCATCCTATGATTAAACCCTTACATGCATACCTCGGGTCTTTAGTGACCTGGGACATCATTCACTACCCTCCTCTTCACTCATTTTTTTAAAGTTAAAAATCAACCTTCTTAGTATTCCTTAATCAATTCGTTATAAACAATATAACAAGAAAAAAAATAATACAATTGTAAAAGAATGGCTCTTTTCCCATTCATTTTTTGTACAAAAATTGTATAGGGTCGCTAATGACCCGAGGTGTGTAACAGTGTAAGTATATTTTTTTTCTGCACAACAATAATTGAATCTTTGATGACTGAATAAGTGCAATTCACCTTTATTCCACAAGGTGGCAATGTCTGATACACAATGATGAAGTGACGTTTCACTCACAGTTATGGCAGGCAGAAAACAAAAGAATAAGAAGTATCATCAGCAAAACTTAAAATGGCTCAGCGATTTACTGCAGAGCAAGTACTGAACGCAATCAGATATTAGTGTCACTGTCACTTGATGGTGGATCTGGTGAAGAAGCTGTCAGCGATCAAAATATTGATTTTGAAGATGTTGAAAATGATAGTTCTGAGAATATGTTTGAGATGGCGAATATGAGCCAGATGCTGAATGTACTGGGTAATGAGCTCTGACGTGGACAGTGATGATGGTATAAAACATCTGCTCAAACTGAACCCTTCAAAACTCCAAAATGTAACAAAATATGTTTTATTTTATTCTTCTGTAATTGTTACTCTAATATCAGGAGACTTTTATATTATCGCGACAGGTAAAGATCCATACGTGTTAGATATAGATCAGGGTTGCTAAAGACCCAACTATGTAATAATGATTGCCGAAACATTCATGAATTTAAGGGATAATGTATGCTAAAAGTATTATCTTAAAAGATGGTGGTAACACTATTTTACAGTGTCCTTGTTACATATGTTATAGCAATAACAGTAAAGTATGGATAATTACATGCAACTAACCCTAAACCAAACCAAATTCCTAACGCTATGGTAAAGACATGTTAATTAATATTACTCAGAACTTAAATGTATAATTACAATATAGCAAGGACACCTTAATGAAAGGTTTTTCAGATAATTTTTCAGGTGGTTTGTCAAAGTTTAAAATCACCCCAATATTCTAGATGTTTTAGTGAACATCGTTCTTGCTCAAATTCATGCTCTTCTGCAAGTAAATTTTTCTTACAATTTTGGATATCATGTTTTGATCATAAATATTTTGAAAGACAGCACATCTGGATGGCATCTGCGTGTTACTAGTTCATCTACAGAACTGTGAAAAGCAGTGTCACTCCTAACAAATTACTGTCCATTGTTCCCTTAAAAATTAAACAGTATTAAGAGTGTTGATCTGTACATTGTACCTGTCTGGGACACTCTTTCCGTCTCATTAAAGGTGCTTCATGCTACAGTGTCATGTTCCTCTACTGATCTCTGCGTCAATCATTTACTGTCCAAAGGCCGGAGGCTGTAACAATGATAGCGTACGCAGCATGTTCTATCCACTGATCTTTATCACGCATTGAAATGATAGCCAGCTATGAGGATCTGATAAGCATTTGCTTCTTGTGAGATGTCACATTCACACATGGCTTTTTGTGGTCCTCAGTTGAGCCTTTTGGCTACCAAAGAGCCCCTGTGTGATTGTTTTCTCGAACACACAACATTAAAAATAACAAAAAAATCATTAGTCATTAGTCATTTTACACTAGCATGTTGCTAAGCTGTAATAAGCATAAACTTAGCACACAAAACATTTTGGTAAATAATACTTTTTTAGTTAATTATATTATTCCAAAATCACATTAAAAACATCTATACTCAACATTACATTGTACTTCATTCATAATTTTAGATGGATGTTTTTCACCAAGCTTGTCACTAAGCATTTTGGGATTATTTTCTTCACAAAACAGATGTGGCCAAAATAAGGTACCTTTGAAAGCAAACAATTGTTTTGGTGTGAAAATTCTGCATGTGATTTGGATTAGAGTCATTGTGCTTATTTCATACATAAGTGATTCATTGGGGGATGGTCAAACATTCATTGACCTCATTTACATTATTACAAACAACAGATGCTACATTATGAAAGAAGCGGGGGGACGCTGAACTTTCCTTGTTTTTGTAGGTTGAGCCATGGAGGACGCTGATCCTGAGCTTATTAGTGGTGTTTCTAAGGTTGCTAAAGTTGTAAGATGCTCAAATTACCAATAATCTTTTAACTCCAACATAAAATGTCACGTAGCTTCTTGAAATTAATAAACAAGAACACAAAAATAATACAAAAACAATACAAGACAAAAAACTATAGTACATCCAACTTTACATACAGTATACTTACGTAAAACAGTACATACTATATAGCACATTTTTGCTGCATGATTGTTTATGTATATCATCACACCATGTTAAACTATATTATCGCACAGCTCAATCTGCTAAATATGGAAGCTTGTTTCCACCATGTAATAAAAAAAGCAAAAAAAGATATTGTGACTTTTTATCTTACAATTCTGACTATTTTTCTCACAATTGCAAGTTTATTTCTCTCAATTCTGAGAAATAAATTCTGAATTGTGAGTTATAAACTCACAATTGTGAGAAATAAAGTCAGAATTGTGAGATAAAAAGTCACAATGTGGCGGAAACAAGCTTCCATAGCTAAATGTAAGGCATAAATATATTAAGATATTATAAAAATTAACATCACGATTTTCTTTAAAGCTGCTTTGAAACAATTTTTGAAAAGCGATATACATATTAAAATTGACTTAAACTAGAATCAGCATTAAAGTTTGGCTGCTAAAGGAAATACGCATGTATTAATTAATCAGAAAACCTTGCAAAGAGTCATTTTGAGTTCCAGACCCAATAAGGAGAGGCGCACAATATGTTTCTAACTCGTGTGTGTGAAGGGGTGTGCTAACAGAACAATTCTGAAACAAAGGCGCTAAGTGTCGCTAATTCTGCCAGAATCCATAGGGGACATCAGTGACCTCATTTCCTGTTGGAGTAATCATGAATAGTGTATTGTTGATAATGACATTGCTGTGGCTAAGAAAATTAAGGACGTCAGCCTTCATTTAGCCCAATAACGTCACAATGTGTTCCTGTTTATGTCTATTTCATGAAGATATACATCTAAACATCTGGCCTTCATATTTTGTAGTCCTGTTTATGAAGTTGTTTGTCTTTGGGATTACAGAGATTATTAAAATGGGGAAATTCCCAGATTTCCAGTAAAGCCTTCCTTCACAACATCAGTGGCTGGCGGTTAAAATCTAGACTATCAGCAATTTCACCAGTAGCGGAAAAAAAACCAAAAGCATGTTTTTAAGAGACATGTAGTCAGCTGTCTTACAGGTAACTGGGGTTACTGGGAGGGAATCGTTTTTGTGCTGGGAAAGGGAGGATCCAGACAGACAACGAACCCTGCATTACAACAAGTCCTGGCAGGACGATCCTTTATGACATCACTTGTGTTCCGCCCAATGAGCTCACTGGGCCAGCTGATCATGTTTTCCAGCTGTGAATAACATACGTAATGTAGAAACTGCCTGACAACATCTGTGACCAAAAAAAGTGATTCTCAGAATGTGTTATTAATGAAACAACCCTCCCCCACAACAATATGAGTGAGGAATAAGGGATGAAAGTCTGGGAATGTAAATAGTTCACCAAAAGCAAAAATTCTGTCTCATACATTTCTTTACTCATTCTCATGTATCTTCTGTTGAAAGCAAAAAGAGAAACGTTGAAAAATATCCATGTTTCTCTTTAATAAAAGCCTGCAAACCACAAAAATGTAAAGAAACAAAACAAAAAACTATAAAGGTATCTTAAAAGTATGAACTGTTTGATTACAAGTGTGAGGCTGAAATTTGACCATTTAAACAGCAAAAAAGAAGCATCCCTTTTTCAGGATATCGTATTTTAAAGATTATTATGCAAAATCCAAATAAGCTTTACAGATCTTTATTGGGTTTAAAATAAAAAGGGTTTAAACTGTGTTTTTTCATGCTTGTTCAATTAACCATAAGCAATCATTGCACATACACATGTGGATCAGGTTAAGAAACTAAGGGCCAGATTTAAAAACTAGAAAAACTAGCGCTGTGGACAGGGTTATTTTTGCAGCTGACCTTATTGCATATGCATTTGTAGGAGTTTCCCTTTCAGATGCAACATTTATGGGAGGAGAGTATTTAAATGAATCACGCGAGGTGATTTACTAAGGTTTGCGCTAGTCAAATTACTGGTAATTGTGCCATTATTTCCCGCCCAAAAAAGCGTTTCTTAAACAAGACTCTAACTGGTAGATTGCGTTGGTCATTATGGAAATGATCCAGCTGCGTCTGTGCTCTTTAATTTGTGTGTCGTCAGTAGATCACACGCACAACTTTCCACTCCCATCTGCGCTTTTTAGGGATTGTGCTCTCACGCCAATTTGCCCTGTTTAGTAAATCTGGCCCTAATGCCGAGTTCACACTGCATGATTTTCAAAGTCCTCGGATCACTGTTCTTTTCACACATGCTTAACTATCTGGGGTAGTATTCAGCTGCTGCTGTTTTCACACTGCACGATGGATCTGCGTCAGGGGGTTTTACATTGCATGACTTTACTCTGCGACATCTCTGTCCGCAAACTACGTTTCACAACCAAACACATGTGAGAAGTGATAAGGAAATAATGCAAGATCACACGTGTGTGAGACCAGAATTGTTATTAAAAATGATAGCCCGCAAGAAGCTTGCGATCCAAAACCTGTCGGTGAGTGAAAATCGGGGCTAAAATTGTGCAGCGTGAACTCTGCATAAGAGTTAACAAGTGGTAGACAATTAAGGTCACAGTTCCAATAACTTGGGACATTAAAGAGACCTTTCTATTGACTGTGAAAAACACCAGGAGAAAGATACCCGGGGTCCATGCTCACCTGCGCGAACATGCTATAGTCCTGCTGGAGGGAGGCATGAGGTCTGCAGATGTGGTCAGAGCAATATGTAAGACGCCTAAGACAGTGCTACAAGGAGACAGGAAGGACAGCTGATCGTCCCTGCAGTGCCAAACAAGGTGTAACCATGCATCCCACCAGACCTTGGTGGAAGAATGGAGTAACATCTCACAGCAAGAACTGGCAAATCTGTTGCAGTCCATGAGGATGAGATGCACCGTAGTACAAACCCGATTCCAAAAAAGTTGGGACACTGTACAAATTGTGAATAAAAACAGAATGCAATGATGTGGAAGTTTCAAATTTCAATATTTTATTCAGAATACAACATAGATGACATATCAAATGTTTAAACTGAGAAAATGTATCATTTTAAGGGAAAAATATGTTGATTTTAAATTTCATGGCATCAACACATCTCAAAAAAGTTGGGACAAGGCCATGTTTACCACTGTGTGGCATCCCCTCTTCTTTTTATAACAGTCTGCAAACGTCTGGGGACTGAGGAGACAAGTTACTCAAGTTTAGGAATAGGAATGTTGTCCCATTCTTGTCTAATACAGGCTTCTAGTTGCTCAACTGTCTTAGGTCTTCTTTGTCGCATCTTCCTCTTTATGATGTGCCAAATGTTTTCTATGGGTGAAAGATCTGGACTGCAGGCTGGCCATTTCAGTACCTGGATCCTTCTTCTACGCAGCCATGATGCTGTAATTGATGCAGTATGTGGTCTGGCATTGTCATGTTGGAAAACGCAAGGTCTTCCCTGAAAGAGACGACGTCTGGATGGGAGCATATGTTGTTCTAGAACTTGGATATACCTTTCAGCATTGATGGTGCCTTTCCAGATGTGTAAGCTGCCCATGCCACACGCACTCATGCAACCCCATACCATCAGAGATGCAGGCTTCTGAACTGAGCGCTGATGACAACTTGGGTTGTCCTTGTCCTCCTTACTCCGGATGACATGGCGTCCCAGTTTTCCAAAAAGAACTTCAAATCTTGATTCGTCTGACCACAGAACAGTTTTCCACTTTGCCACAGTCCATTTTAAATGAGCCTTGGCCCAGAGAAAACGCCTGCGCTTCTGGATCATGTTTAGATATGGCTTCTTTTTTGACCTATAGAGTTTTAGCCGGCAACGGCGAATGGCACGGTGGATTGTGTTCACCGACAATGTTTTCTGGAAGTATTCCTGAGCCCATGTTGTGATTTACATTACAGTAGCATTCCTGTATGTGATGCAGTGCCGTCTAAGGGCCCGAAGATCACGGGCATCCAGTATGGTTTTCCGGCCTTGACCCTTATGCACAGAGATTGTTCCAGATTCTCTGAATCTTTGGATGATATTATGCACTGTAGATGATGATAACTTCAAACTCTGCAATTTTTCTCTGAGAAACTCCTTTCTGATATTGCTCCACTATTTTTCGCCGCAGCATTGGGGGAATTGGTGATCCTCTGCCCATCTTGACTTCTGAGAGACACTTCCACTCTGAGAGGCTCTTTTTATACCCAATCATGTTGCCAATTGACCTAATAAGTTGCAAATTGGTCCTTCAGCTGTTCCTTATATGTACATTTAACTTTTCCGGCCTCTTATTGCTACCTGTCCCAACTTTTTTGGAATGTGTAGCTCTCATGAAATCCAAAATGAGCCAATATTTGGCATGACATTTCAAAATGTCTCACTTTCAACATTTGATATGTTATCTATATTCTATTGTGAATAAAATATAAGTTTATGAGATTTGTAAATTATTGCATTCCTTTTTTATTCACAATTTGTAAAGTGTCCCAACTTTTTTGGAATCGGGTTTGTATTAAAAGCAGCGGCTGGCCACAGCAGATACTGACTGCTACTTTTGATATTGACAACTCCGCAGTAACAAGACCGGAATGTTCAAAGACACACCTAAAACGTTCACACCCTTACATCCCAATACATTACCAAGAAAACACAAATCATACATGTTATGACCTTCATTCATTCATTTTATTTATTTTTTTTACTTGCCCATAGGCGTGTAATGCAGAATCTGGAATGAGTTTGCGTCATGTTTGATTGGGTGTGAAGACAGGTGTTTTCCTATCTGAGGGTTTTTCCATGACGTTCCATTATGTTAAGAGGCGAGCCGGTTGGAGGTGATGAAAATGGAGGAACTTCTCTGTGACTGATGGCCGTTTCAGACAGAGAGATCTGATCTGTCTGATCCTCACAATACAGATGGTATGTAGGCCAACCACGCTTTAGCACGCTCCGTTTACCTGTGATACCTTTGTTCTTCTTTGTCTCACTGGTATCTTCTCCACTCTTTCTTATTTTTCTTCTTCAAAAACGTCACTGTACCGTTTGTCCCTGCTGAAAAATCCAGCATCACTTATGTTTTGCATGCTGGGACTAGCATGGGATGCTGGTTGCTGACTTTCTGGTCCCCAGCATGGGAAGCGAGAGTGCTGGTGGTCCCATACCAGCTCTAACCAGCATAAACCAGCCTGGAGCAACATGGCATTCTTGTTGGTTTATGCTGGATCTTTCAGCAGGAGTGATACTTGCATATATGTACATTCTGTAATATCAATTAGAAATAGATTCTATAATCGTTTAATTATTTTACCATGTGTTGCATTCCACAAAAGAAGAATGGTAACAAAAAGTCCTTGTGTATTGTTATACTGACTGTAAGTCTTAGAAAATATTTAGACACATACAGTCACTCTTAGAAATGTCTGAATGTCTTTGCATGAGATAATAAAGCATCAAACTGTCATCCGAAGTTTTTCTCAGAACTAACATCAGAGGCATTTCTGCAATAACTTTTATTCAGCTGGTCTTTTGGTGATTTTTTTGTGGATATACAGTGCATCCAGAAAGTATTCACAGCGCTTCACTTTTTCCACATTTTGTTATTTTACAGCCTTATTCTAAAATGGATTCAATTCATATTTTTTTTCCCTCAATTCTACAAACAATACCCCATAATGACAACGTGAAAGAAGTTTGTTTGAATTCTTTCCAAATTATTAAAAAATAAAAAACGCAAAAAATCACATGTACATAAGTATTCCCAGCCTTTGCTGAATACTTTGTTGAAGCACCTTTGGCACCAATTACAGCCTCAAGTCTTTTTGAGTATGATGCTACAAGCTTGGCACACCTATTCTTTGGCAGTTTTTCCCATTCTTCTTTGCAGGACCTCTCAAGCTCCATCAGGTTGGATGGGGAGTGTCGGTGCACAGCCATTTTTAGATCTCTCCAGAGATGTTCAATCGGGTTCAAGTCTGGGCTCTGGCTGGGCCACTCAAAGACATTCATAGAGTTGTCCCGTAGCCACTCCTTTATTATCTTGGCTGTGTGCTTAGGGTCGTTGTCCTGTTGGAAGATGAACCTTCACCCCAGTCTGAGGTCCAGAGCGCTCTGGAGCAGGTTTTCATCAAGGATGTCTCTGTACATTGCTGCATTCATCTTTCCCTCGATCCTGACTAGTCTCCCAGTTCCTGCTGCTGAAAAACATCCAGCATGATGCTGCCACCACCATGCTTCACTTTAGGGATGGTATTGGCCAGGTGATGAGCGGTGCCTGGTTTCCTCCAGACATGACGCTTGCCATTCAGGCCAAAGAGTTCAATCTTTGTTTCATCAGACCAGAGAATTTTGTTTCTCGTGGTCTGAGAGTCCTTCAGGTGCCTTTTGGCAAACTCCAGGCGGCCTTTTACTGAGGAGTGGCTTCCGTCTGGCCACTCTACCATACAGGCCTGACTGGTGGAGTGCTGCAGAGATGGTTGTTCTTCTGGAAGGTTCTCCTCTCTCCACAGAGAAACGCTGGAGCTCTGTCAGAGTAACCATCGGGTTCTTGGTCACCTCCCTGACTAAGGCCCCTTCTCCCCCGATCGCTCAGTTTGGCCGGGCGGCCAGCTCTAGGAAGAGTCCTGGTGGTTCCAAACTTCTTCCGTTTACGGATGATGGAGGCCACTGTGCTTATTGGGACCTTCAATGCTGCAGAAATTTTTCTGTACCCTTCCCCAGATCTGTGCCTCGATACAATCCTGTCTTGGAGGTCTACAGACGATTCCTTGGACTTCATGGCTTGGTTTGCTCTGACATGCACTTTTAGCTGTGGGACCTTATATAGACAGGTGTGTGCCTTTCCAAATCATGTCCAATCAACTGAATTTTCTACAGGTGGACTCCAATCAAGTTGTAGAAACATCTCAAGGATGATCAGTGTAACCAGGATGCACCTGAGCTCAATTTTGAGTGTCATGGCAAAGGCTGTGAATACTTATGTACATGTGATTTTTTTCGTTTTTTATTTTAATAAATTTGCAAAGATTTCAAACAAACTTCTTTCACTTTGTCATTATCGGGTATTGTTTGTAGAATTGAGGAAAAAAATAATGAATTTAATCCATTTTAGAATAAGGCTGTAAAATAACAAAATGTGGAAAAAGTGAAGCGCTGTGAATACTTTCCGGATGCACTGTAGGCTACTGTATGAAGTCAGCTCCACAACATGGCAGTTTGTAACTATTTTTGTTTTGGTGAATTGGCTAATTCGTATGAATTTGGACCATCTCATTTGTACGTTTTCAAATGGTCTGCTTTTCACCCAGTGATGGTTATGTTTAGAGTGGTTCACGTCATACAAATTCAGACGAAATCGCCACCTTGTAAAATATCTATGTTTTCTTGAGGTTCCTCTTAAAGGATTAGTTCACTTCAGAATTAAAATTTCCTGATAATTTACTCATCCCCACGTCATTCAAGATGTTCATGTCTTTCTTTCTTCAGTCGAAAAGAAATTAAGGTTTCTGAGGAAAACATTCCAGGATTTTTCTCCATATAGTGGACTTCAATTGGGTACAATGGTTTGAAGGTCCAAATTGCAGTTTCAATGCAGCTTTAAAGGGCTCTACACGATCCCAGCCGAGGAATAAGGGTACCCCGTTGAGGTCCACTATATGGAGAAAAATCCTGGAATGTTTTCCTCAAAAACCTTAATTTCTTTTCGACTGAAGAAAGAAAGACATGAACATCTTGGATGACTTGGGGGTGAGTAAATTATCAGGAAATTTTAATTCTGAAGTGAACTACTCCTTTAAGTTCACACAGATGTCCTAGCAGAGTAACTACAGGTGTTGTTCATCACATGAACTATCATGATCTTTTGATATTATGATCCACTCACTAGAAAGTGTTCAAATACTTTGTCTTCATTTTGAACAGTATATTGTTATTTTTTGGTAACACTTTATTTTACAGTATCCCTGTTACTCATCTTACATGTACTTAGTGAGTACATGTCAGGATGTGTAACAAGGACACTGTAAAAAATGACTTATTATAGTAATAACAGTAAATTATGCATAATTAAAAGCAACTAAGCTTAAACCAAACCCTAACACTAATTATATAGTAATGACATGCTGTTTATTAATATTACTCAGTATTTATTTGTATAATTACGCTATAACAAGGGGACCTTAAAGTGTAACTTTTTATTTAAAATATAACAAACATCTTTTTGTGAAATGTTTTTAAAAATGTGCTTGTGCTATTTTTTAAATAATTGCAATTTCAGGACCACAAAATATTTAAAATTGCAAAAAAAAAACTGCTTAATTTTGGAAATTAGCAATATAACTTCTGAATCTTTTCAAATGTATGTAAATGCCCTTTTAATTCATTTTATTTTAGTTTATGCCTATATTTAATCATTCTTAGCCTCTGTGTTATGTGAATAAGAGATTTTAATAACAACATACAGTATAATCATTTACATCCTCATGTTCTTTTAGATAGATAGATGATGTTAATTTATTAAAGACACATTACACTAGAGGAATGAAACAGAAGTATTTGTAATGTTTATTACATCCCAGAGTTCATTGTGTTTGGCTTTTTTTTTTTAGACCAGGCAGTTCCTATTGGCTGAGGGAAGCTGCAGTCATGCTCTGGGATTCTCACTAGAGGGCAGAAAACCTTCATTTATAACAAGACTACTACACAAACATGAAAATAATTTTGGTTCCAGCTGTCTGTGTATGCAGTGATGAAATAGTCTTTGTCTAGGAAAAGGCCAGACCAGAAAACTTAGTGTGTGAATGTGGTAAACGGCACAAACCATGTGTGTGAGGGTCTCTGTAACAGCCTGTGTCTATTAATGAAAGCTGAGAGGCTCTGTTTTAGACACGTTTAACTCTCATTTACTCTGTGGAAGAGCTGTTCCCATGTGTTTGAAAAGGCTAATGGACTAAAAATAGTCCCTGCCCTTACATGTTAAGGAAAGTGAGATGATTTACGCGTGCCGGTAACCGATAGTGAATGACTGAGAGCATGACACATTTCTATCTGCCAGCTCATACTGATATTAATATCCACACATGGCTAGGGGTGTAACGATACCCTCATGTCACGATTCGATACATCTCACGATACTGAACTCACAATACGATATTACTGCAATACGCACAAGACATATGGTAAAAGGCTAACAAAAAATATACGGTTGATTAAAATGTTAAATTTGGTATTACATTGCGGTGGAAATAAATAGGCTTGGACTTGGTTCTGGTAACACAATGCCCAGGACAATGGTGACACCAGAATAAAAATATTTCATGATTCTGAAGCTGAAAATACAGAATTATTTTAGACGAATATGCTTGCACTCTGTCACTGACAAGATATATTTATAATAATATAGGCCACTTTTTACTGGTAACATAAGACATTTGGCATCAGGACCCACAAATAATCCCCCATTGCATTATTATACATTATACATATTCAACATGTATTTTAATGTAGTACTGACACTAAAACTCTGTAAACTTCCATTTTTTCCTCACATAGTAATGTTCCTTTTAAGTGAACTATTCACAATACATATTGTCTCTATCCACGATACATATTGTTGCATTTTTGTATTGCGATATATTGTGACACGATATTTTGTTACACCCCTAATTAGCCCAGCAGGAGCTTTCTTCCTATTAAAATTTGAACAAAAGAATAATCATGATAAAGTACCAGAAAGACAAAGATGTTTAGGTTTTTAAGGTATAATGCCCAATAAAATATATGTGATCAGGTGTTAAAATTGGGAGTATTTTAATGACAGACTGTACATGATTGTACATTAATTGCTGATGGATTTATTCTTTGGTAAGTAGTCCGAATATAGTTTAGTGGTCATTTATATCTGACCACAGAATGCCACTATTGAGTATTAAGTATTTCAGATATTTGTTTAATAATAGTATATGTAATATTTTAAAACCAAATGCTAATTGATCAAATTTGAAACAAGGAAGGAACGTCTAAAATATGATGACTTGGGTGAAGTTAGCATAACATTAGCTGTGCTTGCTATGAGGTGACTTTTCACAGCAGGTGAGCTGGAAGGAATGTAAGTTTATCACCTCTTCATGTATTCATACTGACCACACACACATACTAGGATTCTCTGGCTATGTTCAGAAT
The DNA here is from genome assembly GCA_039654105.1 of Coreius guichenoti. Taxonomy (NCBI): domain Eukaryota; kingdom Metazoa; phylum Chordata; class Actinopteri; order Cypriniformes; family Gobionidae; genus Coreius; species Coreius guichenoti. The sequence continues at coordinate 30,096,672 of CM077181.1, forward strand.
AGCATGCTCTATACTAGTCTTACTATTCTACTATTCTACATATATATATATGTATATACACACAGTGGTGGTCAGAATTATTGGCACCCCTGGTAAATATGATCAAATATAGCTGTAAAAAAATAAATCTGCATTGTTTATCCTTTTGATCTTTTATTAAAAAAATTCACAAAAATCTAAACTTTCATTGAAGTAAAAGAATTGAAAGTGGGGGGTAAATCACATTATGAAATAAATGCTTTTCTCCAAAACACGTTGGCCACAATTATTGGCACACTTTTATTAAATACTTTTTGCAACCTCCTTTTGCCAAGATAACAGCTGAGTCTTCTTCTATAACGCCCGATGAGTTTGGAGAACACCTGACAAGGGATCAGAGACCATTCCTTCATACAGAATCTCTCCAGATACTTCAGATTCCCAGATCCATGTTGGTGCTTCTTCTCTTCAGTTCACCCCACTCATTTTCTACAGGGTTCAGGTCAGGGGACTGGGATGGTCATGGCAGAAGCTTCATTTTGTGTTCAGTGACACATTTGTGTGTTGATTTTGTTGTTTGTTTTGGATCGTTGTCCTGATGGAAGATCCAACCACGGCCCATTATAAGATTTCTAGCAGAGGCCGTCAGGTTCTGATTTTTTATCTGTTGGTATTTGCTAGAATCCATTATACCATGTATCTGAACAAGATGTCCAGGACCTCCAGCAAAAAATAGGCCCACAACATTAACCGTGGGCATGGGGTACTTTTTATCCCTGTTTGCACCAAACCCATCTGGGTTTGCGGGGCAACAGTCTAAGCAGAGACGCCCAGACTTCCCTCTCCCTAGACACTTGCTCCAACTCTTCCGGGGGAATACCGAGCTGTTCCCAGGCCAGCCGGGAGACATAATCCCTCCAGCGTGTCCTCGGTCTTCCCCGGGGTCTCCTCCCGGTGGGACGTGCCCGGAACACCTCCCTAGGAAGGCGTCCAGGAGGCATCCGAAATAGATGCCCGAGCCACCTCAGCTGGCTCCTCTCGATGTGGAGGAGCAATGGCTCTACTCTAAGCTCCTCCCGAGTGACCGAGCTTCTCACCCTATCTCTAAGGGAGCGCCCAGTCGCCCTGCGGCGAAAGCTCATTTCGGCCGCCTGTATCCGGGATCTTGTCCTTTCGGTCATGACCCACAGCTCATGACCATAGGTGAGAGTAGGAACGTAGATCGACCGGTAAATCGAGAGCTTCGCCTTACAGCTGAGCTCCTTCTTCACCACGACAGACCAGTACATCGACCGCATTACTGCAGAAGCTGCACCGATCCGTCTGTCAATCTCCCGTTCCATCCTTCCCTCACTCGTGAACAAGACCCCAAGATACTTGAACTCCTCCACTTGAGGCAGGAACTCTCCACCAACCTGAAGCGGGCAAGCCACCCTTTTCCGACTGAGAACTATGGCCTTGGACTTGGAGGTGCTGATTCTCATCCCAGCTGCTTCACACTCGGCTGCAAACCGCCCCAGTGCACTCTGAAGGTCCTGGTCTGAGGAGGCCAACACGACAACATCATCCACAAAAAGCAGCGATGAAATCGCGTGGTCCCCAAACCACTCTCGATTTATACACTCTCCGGCCCTTGGCTGCGCCTAGAAATTATGTCCATAAAAATTATGAACAGAACCGGTGACAAAGGGCAGCCCTACCGGAGTCCAACATGCACCGGGAACAAGTCTGACTTACTGCCGGCAATGCGGACCAAGCTCCTGCTCCGGTCATACAGGGACCGAACAGCCCTAAGCAGGGGGCCCCGGACCCCATACTCCCAGAGCACCCTCCACAGGACGCCACGAGGAACACAGTCGAATGCCTTCTCCAAATCCACAAAGCACATGTGGATTGGTTGGGCAAACTCCCATGGAGAGGGTATAGAGCTGGTCCAGTGTTCCACGACCGGGACGAAAACCACAACCACAACGTGTTTTGGAGAAAAGCATTTATTTCATAATGTGATTTACCCCCCACTTTCAATTCTTTTACTTCAATGAAAGGTTAGATTTTTGTGAATTTTTTGAATAAAAGATCAAAAGGATAAATAATGCAGATTTATTTTTTACAGCCATATTTGATCATATTTACCAGGGGTGCCAATAATTCTGACCACCACTGTATATATATGCACAGTATGCTAACTGTGTTAATGAATACACAGTATACAAGCAATGCACCTTCAGTGTTTTATGTTCGGAATGGAATACTTTCTTTCTAGTTACTAAGTACTTACTATATACACGGTGTACTGTCTTAAAAACAGTGACATGCAGGGCTTGACATTAACTTTTGGCTAGTAGTTTTCCAAAGTTACTAGCCACTCGGCATTTTCACTGGCCACAATTTTGTTGTTGGGAATTTCGTTTTATGTGATTAAAGTTGACTGTGGTGTGCTAAAGATTACTTGAGCTTTTACAACCCTTTTAAATGTAAATAACCACTGTACACACCCAAATCAAGACTACATGAAATTTATAACACTACAGGGCATTATCAAATATTTAGCCCTGATATTGTGTGTAAAGCTCCTTTTTTATGAAAACAGTCTATTAAGGCATAAAAAGTGTAGCTTCTTATTGCATATAATAAAAGTGGTGCAGGGGTGTATAAGAATAATTAAAAAGATAAAAATAAATAAATAAGAAAAAACCCTAGACAGAGAAACACTGTTTAAATATTCATTAACAACAGCAGTAAATGCTGTAATGTAGAGTAGGGAAAAATTGCTGCACTAAAAGCAAAGAAGAATAAATTTATTTTGTCTTTCACCTTTTCACTAGCATATGATACGCACGTGTTTGATGTGCATTTAATACACACTTTTCACGTGCATATGATACGCAATTTGTTGGCGTGCATATGATACGCACTTTTGGCATAGCCTACATATAATACACCCCACCCCACACCACTAATCCTGCCCATTGCATATCATATGCATGCAAAAAGTAATTTCAGCATATAAATAGTACGCCAAAAACGAATATAAACTCGTGCTATAGATATGCAGTAGGCTACTAGGAGATCTAGGAGCCATTTTCTACCTGAGTTCCACTTTTCGGTCAACTGTCTTTTCTTTTAGTTTGTAGAGTTTGAACCAACACCAGCAGCCATATCACCCTGTAGCCCAAGACTGGTTGCCCACTGAAGCTAAGCAGGGCTGAGCCTGGTCAGTACCTGGATGGGAGACCTCCTGGGAAAACTAGGTTGCTGCAGGAAGAGGTGTTAGTGAGGCCAGCAGAGGGTGCTCACCCTGTGGTCTGTGTGGGTCCTAATGCCCTAGTATAGCGATGGGGACACTATACTGTCAAAAAGCACCATCCTTTGGATGAGACGTTAAACCAAGGTCCTGACTCTCTGTGGTCATTAAAAATCCCAGGATGTCTTTCGTAAAAAAAGTAGTGGTTGTTGGCCAAATTTGCCCAACAGCCCCTGTCCATCATGGCTTCCTAATCATCCCCATATAAACAATGATTGGCTTCATCACTCTGTCTCCTCTCCACTAATAAGCTGGTGTGTGGTGGGTGTTCTGGCGCAATATGGCTGCCATCGCATCATCCATGTGGATGCTGCACATTAGTGGTGGTTGAGGAGATCCCCCTTCCACGTAAAGCACTTTGAGTGCAGAGAAAAGCGCTATATAAATGTAACAAATTATTATTATTATTATAACTCCAGATCACAATTGAATAAAAACATTGTAAGTTACTAATTATAAAGCTTTCATTTCCACAGTTATTCAAACAGCAAATAAATGATAGGCGATACAGAAAGCGAGCAAAGAACATTTAAATGATCAAAGAACATTATTACTGATTTCAGCGCGAGTTTAAGCACTCTAAAAAAAAAACTTCCGATATACGGTAAACCAGGGGAGGGGAACGTTGATCCTGGAGGGCCACTCTCTTGCAGTGTTTAGCTCCAACCCTGAAAAAAACACTCACCTGCCTGTAACTTTAGTAATCCTGAAGACCTTGATTAGCTTCAGGTGTGTTTAATTAGGGTTGGAGCTGAACTCTGCAGGACACTGGCCCTCCAGGATCAACGTTCCCCACCCATGAGGTAAACAATGAACCTGTCTACACTGTGAAATGAATCTCTTACTTACATCTGCGATTTGTTGTCAGGAAGAGAGCGCACTTTTGTTAAACCCCTGCATTTCAGCGATGACTACTCTAAATAGATTATGATCCACAAATAAATGTAAAGAGATTCACATATTTACAAATAAATAGAAAATATCCACAAATATATGTTGGAAGCACAAATGACTTAAATTCACAAATAAATAAAAAGTGATTTGCAAATAAAAAACGTTCACAAATATGTTTTTATGCCACAACTGCCTGGCATTCATTTATAAATCGCTTTCTGTACATTTGTGGATGGCTTTCTGTGTATTTGTGGATTGCTTCTTGTGGATTTGTGGATCACCGCACAATTTGTGGATTTTGAAACATTTCAATATGTGAAGACAAATCCACAAATAGGTGGACAACTGTCTACTCAAGCCAATCAGATAACTGACACATTTTGCTGACCAATCGTAGCACGTTCTCGCTACAACCAATCACGTTTCGTTTTGCAATCAGGGTGTCTCGCCCTGAAATAACTTTGCTCATTCATCTGCATTGGCTCAGATAGGAAGTTTAAGGTCCATAAAAATTGGTATAGTAAAAGTGTAAAAATGTTTACAATTTGGATTTCGTTAGACCATTTCTGTTTGCATCACTGAATCGTTATTTTCCTGTTTATCACTGTAAAGCTGCTTTGAAACAATCTGTATTGTATAAAGCGCTATATAAATAAAGGTGGCTTGACAAGACTATCATTTTTGAAAAAATTAAGGGTTATTGATCTAAGGGTTATTGATGCTACGGGTGATGCCTGACCAGACAAAAGACTGAGAGCTGTACTGCTTCACTGCCTTGGCACAGAGGGTCAACAGATTTTCTTCTCAACACATGTACAACATATAAGTATGCAGAGGATGCACTGAAAGCCTACTTCATGCCAAAAGCTAACACAGTAGCTGAACGCCACGCCTTCTGTAAACACTGTGAGGCGCCTCATGAGACAGTTTTACAGTACGTTGTTGCTTTGCGAGAGTTTGTTGTTTCATGTGAGTTCGGTGCCTGACGAAATGATTTGCGATCAGTTAGTAGAGAATGTGCTTAACCCACGAATACGTGAGAGACTTTTGCTAGAAACTGATCTCACACTGGACAGAGCGGAAGAGGAAGTCATGCTTTCGCTTTGGATGGGAGGCGCACTAAGCTAACGCTGCAAACTACCCGGCTGCAACTGCAACATGCAGGAAGTGAAAAAAGATGGGACATTACGCTAAACTGTGCCGATCAGCGCAATCAAACATGCGCAATGTCCATGAAATTGAATTACCAGAAGTTACTGTACTCTACACAGAATATTCACCTCGTACCCCCAGGATTACAAGCACAGTGACTATATCTACTTCTGATTTACAGACTTGAGTGGAGGATTTGGGGTTTAACACTGGGTCTTCCATATCTATCCTGCCCTACAGCACTTATGCACGTCAGCTATCGCAACCCAAAGCCAGGCTTGTGATTTATACAAGATTGTCACTTGTCAGCAAACGTTTCCCTACATGACTACTCAGTTCCTGCTACGTTTTTCAGTGTGTACAAAGAGACACCACTCATGGGGAGGGACCTAATGTCTGCACTGCATGTGAGGATTGAAAATAATCAAGTCCTCCTAATGCCCTTCCTGTGCCTGTTCCTCATGTGCCAGTCTTTCAGTGCACTGTTGCTGACTCAGCTGAGTTTGGATGTGCTAAAAACTTTATACACCGCATAAAGCTGGATGCTCTGTTCATAGTGCTGTGTCAGAGGAATTCAATTGCTTGAAAGCAGCTGGGGTGATAGAACGCATCGACACCTCTGCATGGGTGTCACCAATTGGTGTTACACAGAAAAAGTCAGGTAAAATTAGGATCTGCGTTGACCTCAGAGAGCTAAATAAAACACTCTCAAATAAATGGACTCTTTTCCATTGCCACATATGAATGAACTACTCTCTGCTCTAAAAGGTTCTACTGTTTTCTCTACCATTGACCTAAGTAATGCTTACTACCAAGTAGTATGAGGACAGTCGTGACCTCACAGCCTTTGTTACTCACAACGGACTGTTCCATATTTGTTATTTTCCTTACGGATTGGCTTCAGCGTCTGCAGCATTTCAGAAGATGATGACTATCATCCTGACTGGCCTGTCAGGGGTTGAAAATTACCTGGACGACATTATCATCTACGGATGTGACGTCTATGCATGACAAAGCACTTTAAGTGGTCTTACAAGAAGCTGCTGGCTTGCAGCTCAATAAAGATAAGTGGCATTTCTGGCAAACCAGCCTGCTGTTCTTAGGTCATACGCTTTGCGCTGAAACCAATCCATTGTGAAGTGTGAGTAAAGAAGACCTCAGGCCATTTGTTGTAATAGCAAACGCGGCTGCAACACAAAATGAAAAAGTACATTGATGCTAAGCAGGGTGCTCGCACTCCTTGTTTCCAGGAGGAGGATAAATTTCATGCACGTTCCTAAGGGACACAGAAAGTTTACAGATCCTCTCATGGTTGCCAAAAGGCTGGGGGTGGGTACGTACATTCTTAGTGATGGAAAGACATGGAATGCTTCCCATCTTACTGCATTTCCAATCCATGCACAACAACTGTCCACTACACACACACTCATACCACTAGACTAGGGGTGGCGAACTCCGGTCCTGGAAAGCCTCAGTCCTGCAGAGTTCAGCTCCAACCCTGATAAAACTCGCCTGCCTGTAGCTCCCTAGTAACCATTCAGACCTTGATTAACTTGTTCAGGTGTGTTTGGTTGAAACAAAACTCTGCAGGACTGTGGCTCTCCAGGACCGGAGTTCGCCACCCCTGCACTAGACCTAAGTGATGACCTTAGAACCCATCCACAAATGTACAGAAAGTGATTGTGCACAAATGACATGCACAAATCATTTATAATAAATAATACAATATTCCATAAAAATTGTCGATTTAAAATGAAGTGTAACTAGTCAAGCTCTGTTGTATATTGCACATTGTGGTGAATGTAGGAGTCATCCTGGTATTCTGTTTATATAGAACATTTGCCTATGTTATATACTGCAGAAATAGTAAAAGTAGTAGTTTGAATGATATTCTAAACCAGGGCTTTGCCATGGACCCCCAAATACGATCATCCTTGTGCATCCTAAAATTTAAAAGGTAGCTAAATATTTTCATGTATGAAGACCCAATTAATACAATGAAAAATTAATATGATAAATGTGTAAAATATTTTGTTTTATTTATGAGATTATGAATGGAGGTCAATTGCTCAGTAAAACACATAGTGTGTTGAGGTGTAAAACACAAACAATTATTTTTTTTAATTAATAGACTATTCTGTGTAGAACTCTAGTATTCCATTATGAACATAATCTCATGAATTAGATTAACCCCCAGTTTCACAGACAAGGCTTAAACCTAATCTCAGACTAAAATTCATGTTTGAGCTGTTTTAACTGAAAGCAACTTGCACTTTTTTCCCCTAAGGCATGCTTATTAAAGCTACTTAAATGTTCTAACTGAACTAAGGCCTAGTCCTGGCTTAATTTAAGCCATGTCTGTGAAACCAGGCCCTAATGTTTAGGTTTTTTCAGTGCTGAGTGCATATTAAATATTCTCCTGCTATGTAAGAGTGAGTTGTGTAGTGGGCTATTCTTTCCTGGGTCATGTGGCTGATGTCAACTGCCTCTATAATATCTGCAGTTGTACTGCTTCACCAACAGAGGGCACCGTCACCAGAATTCTATGGAGAAACTTTATTTTCAACTGGTTTCTGTTGAATTTGTTTATAGTCTTACTAATCTAAAGCTCTTCCTGAAGTATTGCTAGCACCCTTTACTGAATCTCTGAATGCTTATTCTTTTGTTGTCTTTATTGGGCTTGATAATTGCATTTTTTAAGAATTTGTTTTCCTTGGAGGTTTGGATTATTTATTTGTGCTGTTTTGTGTTTGATGTTGATGCTTGCTTACATTATTTTGTTCATTCACTATTTAATATATAGGCCTAACCTATGTTTGGTTTCATAGATATGATTTTAATTATGTACAAACTTTATAATTCTGTCTCCTAACCCAAATTTACAGAAAATATTCATAGGAATTATATTTTGACCCAGTATGTAGTTATTTAGCGTTCTTGCCTTCTAAAACTTCCTCTGAGTATTTCCTGTATTTTGCACCATCCGTTTAAGTCTATTTTAACAAGCTGCCCAGTCTGTGCTGATGAAAAGACTCATAGCATGATATAACAACACATTACTTTTGAATTCTGGCTAAACAGTGCAATGCTCAGACCACAAACTATTGCCCCATATTGTAAGTGGGTCACTGCTGTGCTTTTAGGCAAACTCCATATTTGGGATCAGATGGTTCTGTTTAGGAGTTCCATACAGGCACTTGACTGGGGTTGGATGGCACTTACACACCGCTGAAAGATGAACTGCTCGACTGGTGCAACTTTACTCTGTTCCGTGATACTGATATCTGCTCTGTCTCTCTTTGACCTTGCACACTTGCTGCTGGTCTGTAAGAGTTTTGATGTATTAAAAAACTTGTCTGAATCATTTGTTACTTCTACTTTCTGATAATGAAACAGTGCCTATACAGCAGCCACAAAACATTTCAATATGCGTTATACCTTTAAATAATTTATGATTAATGTATTTGCTTAAAGGAATAATTCACACCAAAATGATAATTCTGACATAATTTACTCACTCATGTTGTTCCAAACTTGCAAGGCTTACTTTATTCCATTGAACACAAAAGGAGAAATTCAGATAATCGTGCTTGTTGCTCTTTTCCATGCAGTTACAATGAATGGGCACTGAAGCTTTCAGTCTTTCAAAAGGGATGCAAAAGCACCGCAAAAGCATCAGGAAAAACAAAAAGGAAAAACCCCTCCTATGTTGCCACAACTGGATCAGAACAAATAATTTACACTGGTTTTGTGATCTAGACCAACTGAAAAGATCTGACTCAACAGAACCATTCGTTCACAAATTAGACATTGCTACTTCTCTCTTGAATGAGAGTTAGGGTGGATGTTATTAACATTCTCATTATTCACTGTCTGAATAATGATTTTTATTCACACTTTGTGGTAGGCTAGTTATTGTAATGATTCACACCCGGCCATCCATGTGATGTAAAAGAAAACGTGATTCATCAGACCAGGCCACCTTCTTCCCTTGCTCCGTGGTCCAGTTCTGATGCTCACGTGCCCACTGTTGGTGCTTTCCGTGGTGGACAGGGGTCAGCATGGGCACCCTGGCTGGTCTGCGGCTATGCAGCCCCATACGCAAAAAACTGCGATGCACTGTGTATTCTGACACCTTTCTATCAGAACCAGCATTAACTTCTTGAGCAATTTGAGCTACAGTAGCTCGTCTGTTTGATCGGACCACACGGGCCAGCCTTCACTCCCCACATGCAACAAATGAGCCTTGGCCGCCCATGACCCTGTCACCACTGTTCCTTCCTTGGACCACTTTTGATAGATACTGCAGACCAGGAACACCCCACAAGAGCTGCAGTTCTGGAGATGCTCTGACCCAGTCGTCTAGTCATCACAATTTGGCCCTTGTCAAACTCGCTCAAATCCTTACGCTTGCCCATTTTTCCTGCTTCTAACACATCAACTTTGAGGGCAAAATGTTCACTTGCTGCCTAATATATCCCACCCACTAACAGGTGCCGTGATGAAGAGATAATCAGTGTTATTCACTTCACTTGTTATGCCTGATCGATGTATATAACATTGGGTCACCTGGATTTAAACCTACCTATTTTGTATTTATATAAAGCATTCACAGACAAAATTTTCTTTATGTAATTTATTTCCCCACCGTCAAAATCAGGCACATATAAATGTCAGGAAACACTGCACTGCACGTCAATATCCATGGATCACTGGATCTTTGGTAAGTTGTAATGAACACTATATAGTGTCCAACCTTTAGTTTAAACTGATAATCGTTTGCTTTACTCGCATTTTCGTAGTTTCCCCTATTAAATCCAGTCATGCAGCAGCTCTACTTCCACTCAGTCCGGCTGAGGGTGGACAGGGGTCAGCATGGTTCCAGCAGGGGTCAGTGGTTCCGGAGGGAATGTGACGTCAGTGCATACCCTCTATAGTGTTAAGTAAGACAAATGTAAGGTGTGTGAGGGAGAGTCTCTGTATGGATAAGGCTTTGGTGGGTCTGAGCATTCTTTGATTGCTGAGAATGATTTGTGAGTCATCTACTTAGTGAGTCCACAGTTAACATGTACTACACATGCTGAACTACCTGTTTAACAAGCCATGTCAACCTCCTGAGAGTTTCATACCCAACCATATAAAGACTTTCCTCATTATGTTCCTACGACTGGATGGAAACTGCAGATCCCTTGAGTCCGATCCAAGAGTTTATAGAGCCTTCTGGAAAATGTGTCTATTTAGAACAACAGGGGCACACCAAATTCAGAGTTAATTTTACTTTAAAATGCTTTGTTAAAAGCACAATGTATAAGAGCCATGGAGGTTCATTAGTCCATCCTGTCTATTAACTGAAGACAAAGACAAGTATAGATAAGGACTGTGTGTCCTTATGCATATCACAGTGGTGCGAAGTACATAACAATGATCGTCTGTGATCAGGGCTTTGGCCTGCATCTGATCTTCATTTGATACCATTTCCATGACATTCAGTGTTTGTCTGTTTCATGTCATTGCTGAGAGCTTCAACAAGAGCAAACAAAAGATCGTATTGCATCAATAGGACCACTCAACATGGTGCTCCAGTTTTAATATGTTAACATTGAACAATAACACTTCACAGAGGTTATGTACACACAGAGGACAGAGAGAATATTATGTAAAGCCTGTAGGGGAAAGCAGGGATTAATATTTTTTTAGCCTAAAACTTTGAAATTGTGCCTCAAACATCTCTGATATGTCAGCAGTCATTACCTGTGTTAATGTATAACTTGATTCAGATGCAGTTACAGTAAAGTTCACAAATATTTAATTCATAACACCCATTCAATGTAACTAAATGTGGTATGTGATAAATATAAAAGTAAATGAGAAATATGAACTTATATGCTGTTCATGGCCTACTTATGGATACAAATGTGTGATACTGCTTTTACACAACAGGGGCCGTATACACAAAACATCTTAAGGCTAAAAGTGGCTCCTAACTTGCAGATTTAGGAGAAACTCTTAAAAATAATGGGCGTGTTAAATTTAGGACTCCTAAAATTTTGCTCTAAGAGTATTTCACAAAGCATTTTAACGCTAAAACCAGCTCCTAAATCTTTGAAAAGTTAAGGGTAGTCAAGAGGATTCCTAAGTCACTAAGACCAAAGATAGATACAGTGGGGAGAACAAGTATTTGATACACTGCCGATTTTGCAGGTTTGCCCACTTACAAAGCATGTAGAAGTCTGTAATTTTTATCATAGGTACTCTTCAACTGTGAGTGACAGAATCTAAAACAAAAATCCAGAAAATCACATTGTATGATTTTTAAGTAATTAATTTGCATTTTATTGCATGACATAAGTATTTGATACATCAGAAAAGCAGAACTTAATCTTTGGTACAGAAACCTTTGTTTGCAATTACAGAGATCATACGTTTCCTGTAGTTCTTGACCAGGTTTGCACACACTGCAGCAGGGATTTTGGCCCACTCCTCCATACAGACCTTCTCCAGATCCTTCAGGTTTCGGGGCTGTCGCTGGGCAATACAGACTTTCAGCTCCCTCCAAAGATTTTCTATTGGGTTCAGGTCTGGAGACTGGCTCGGCCACTCCAGGACCTTGAGATGCTTCTTACGGAGCCACTCCTTAGTTGCCCTGGCTGTGTGTTTCAGGTCGTTGTCATGCTGGAAGACCCAGCCACGACCCATCTTCAATGCTCTTACTGAGGGAAGGAGGTTGTTGGCCAAGATCTCGCGATACATGGCCCCACCATCCTCCCCTCAATATGGTGCAGTCGTCCTGTCCCCTTTGCAGAAAAGCATCCCCAAAGAATGATGTTTCCATCTCCATGCTTCATGGTTGGGATGGTGTTCTTGGGGTTGTACTCATCCTTCTTCTTCTTCCAAACACGGCGAGTGGAGTTTAGACCAAAGAGTTCTATTTTTGTCTCCTCAGACCACATGACCTTCTCCCATTCCTCCTCTGGATCATCCAGATGGTCATTGGCAAACTTCAGACGGGCCTGGACATGCGCTGACTTGAGCAGGGGGACCTTGCGTGCGCTGCAGGATTTTAATCCATGACGGCGTAGTGTGTTACTAATGGTTTTCTTTGAGACTGTGGTCCCAGCTCTCTTCAGGTCATTGACCAGGTCCTGCCGTGTAGTTTTGGGCTGATCCCTCACCTTCCTCATGATCATTGATGCCCCACGAGGTGAGATCTTGCATGGTGCCCCAGACCGAGGGAGATTGACCGTCATCTTGAACTTCTTCCATTTTCTAATAATTGCGTCAACAGTTGTTGCCTTCTCACCAAGCTGCTTGCCTATTGTCCTGTAGCCCATCCCAGCCTTGTGCAGGTCTACAATTTTATCCCTGATGTCCTTACACAGCTCTCTGGTCTTGGCCATTGTGGAGAGGTTGGAGTCTGTTTGATTGAGTGTGTGGACAGGTGTCTTTTATACAGGTAACGAGTTCAAACAGGTGCAGTTAATACAGGTAATGAGTGGAGAACAGGAGGGCTTCTTTAAGAAAAACTAACAGGTCTGTGAGAGCTGGAATTCTTACTGGTTGGTAGGTGATCAAATACTTATGTCATGCAATAAAATGCAAATTAATTATTTAAAAATCATACAATGTGATTTTCTGGATTTTTGTTTTAGATTCCGTCTCTCACAGTTGAAGTGTACCTATGATAAATATTACAGACCTCTACATGCTTTGTAAGTAGGAAAACTTGCAAAATCGGCAGTGTATCAAATACTTGTTCTCCCCACTGTAGAGCATTTGAATGTGCTCCTCCCGAACTTCTAAAACAATTTGTCAGGGTGGTGGAGGAATGCAGAAAACTGTTGAGGTAACTAGGTGAGTCGGCTGTGTAAATATATATATATATAGCTGCTTGAAAGTTTGTGAACCCCTTGCAGAATCTGTGAAAATTTGAATAATTTTAACAAAATAAGAGGGATCATACAAAATGTTTTTAGTACTGTCCTGAATAAGATACTTTACATAAAAGATATTTACATGTAGTCCACAAGACAAAAAAAAAAAAAAAAATTGCAATTAACTTTTAAATGCATTATACAAACCCGATTCCAAAAAAGTTGGGACACTGTACAAATTGTGAATAAAAACAATTCAATGATGTGGAAGTTTCAAATTTCAATATTTTATTCAGAATACAACATAGATGACATACCAAATGTTTAAACTGAGAAAATGTATCATTTTAAGGGAAAAATAAGTTGATTTTAAATTTCATGGCATCAACACATCTCAAAAAAGTTGGGACAAGGCCATGTTTACCACTGTGTGGCATCCCCTCTTCTTTTTATAACAGTCTGCAAACATCTGGGGACTGAGGAGACAAGTTGCTCAAGTTTAGGAATAGGAATGTTGTCCCATTCTTGTCTAATACAGGCTTCTAGTTGCTCAACTGTCTTAGGTCTTCTTTGTCGCATCTTCCTCTTTATGATGCGCCAAATGTTTTCTATGGGTGAAAGATCTGGACTGCAGGCTGGCCATTTCAGTACCCGGATCCTTCTTCTACGCAGCCATGATGTTGTAATTGATGCAGTATGTGGTCTGGCATTGTCATGTTGGAAAATGCAAGGTCTTCCCTGAAAGAGACGACGTCTGGATGGGAGCATATGTTGTTCTAGAACTTGGATATACCTTTCAGCATTGATGGTGCCTTTCCAGATGTGTAAGCTGCCCATGCCACACGCACTCATGCAACCCCATACCATCAGAGATGCAGGCTTCTGAACTGAGCGCTGATAACAACTTGGGTTGTCCTTGTCCTTTTTAGTCCGGATGACATGGCGTCCCAGTTTTCCAAAAAGAACTTCAAATTTTGATTCGTCTGACCACAGAACAGTTTTCCACTTTGCCACAGTCCATTTTAAATGAGCCTTGGCCCAGAGAAAACGCCTGCGCTTCTGGATCATGTTTAGATATGGCTTCTTTTTTGATCTATAGAGTTTTAGCCGGCAACGGCGAATGGCACGGTGGATTGTGTTCACCGACAATGTTTTCTGGAAGTATTCCTGAGCCCATGTTGTGATTTCCATTACAGTAGCATTCCTGTATGTGATGCAGTGCCGTCTAAGGGCCCGAAGATCACGGGCATCCAGTATGGTTTTCCGGCCTTGACCCTTACGCACAGAGATTGTTCCAGATTCTCTGAATCTTTGGATGATATTATGTACTGTAGATGATGATAACTTCAAACTCTTTGCAATTTTTCTCTGAGAAACTCCTTTCTGATATTGCTCCACTATTTTTCGCCACAGCATTGGGGGAATTGGTGATCCTCTGCCCATCTTGACTTCTGAGAGACACTGCCACTCTGAGAGGCTCTTTTTATACCCAATCATGTTGCCAATTGACCTAATAAGTTGCAAATTGGTCCTCCAGCTGTTTCTTATATGTACATTTAACTTTTCCGGCCTCTTATTACTACCTGTCCCAACTTTTTTGGAATGTGTAGCTCTCATGAAATCCAAAATGAGCCAATATTTGGCATGACATTTCAGAATGTCTCACTTTCAACATTTGATATGTTATCTATGTTTTATTGTGAATAAAATATAAGTTTATGAGATTTGTAAATTATTGCATTCCTTTTTTATTCACAATTTGTACAGTGTCCCAACTTTTTTGGAATCAGGTTTGTATTTAAATTGCAAACACATGAGGAGAGTCTCCGCATGAAAAACCCATGACTGGCAGATCAACGTGCTACTACATTTCTCTCCGATGCAGTAGAAAATTAAATTAAATTGAATGTGGAGGATTTTAACTGTGACAAGATGATTGACAGGGCAGTTTAAACCGTGATAGTATGTATGTAACTAAGCGACAGAGCTGTCCATTAAAGACGATGAAGTAGTATGTAGGCGAATTGGGACGCAGCATCGCCTACTATCCTTTAGCTTCAAGAGTTTAGCTTTAAGCCTGATTAAACACACCTGATCTAATCAAGATCTTCAGGATTACTAAAAACCTCCAGGAAAGTGTGTTGGGGCAGGTTGAAGCTAAATTCTGCAGAACGTTGGCATCAGGAGCAGGATTGGACACCCCTAGCACATACATACAGTCTGTTTGGAATGTGCAAACATTGACAAGCGGAGGGATAACAGTGAAAAGTCCCAGTAGTATAGGACTGTTATATTAGTGCTCTTGTAACATTGCTAAAATAAAAAAAAAGAACTGAGATATATAGGCCTATATATAGATTGTCATTTTGCATGGACCCTAATGTGTGTTGTCATTTGCTATTTTTTGTAATCAGGTAAGCAAATCAGACTAGAACAGACACAGACACAGTTTACCAAAAAAAATGTAAGGCAGGAAATATAAACCAGGAACACTTTGTTTTATAGCAGCATTAATCCGAACATCTCCTTAGTAGACAGTCCAACAAGTGTCCACATCCTTTCAAAAAGCAGGTTTATTAATAGCACATTTTGGGATAGTGTGTTTTAAAGTAAAAGGTCTTTATTAGAGCCAGCCGAGGATCTCAAAATACTTTATATGACACCAATAAACCACAATGACACCATCGAGATGCTACTTTAGGGCCATGTTAGCAGTTAAAAGCTCCTGTGTTTGCTGGGTGAGTATTTTGGGATGTGTAATGGCTTCCTCCCGCACACACTGCTGTAATTGGCACGCTATGAAAATGAACGTCTGTGACCTTGAGTTAAGCAAGTTCTTCGTTAATCTGCTGTCAGCTGACTACCTTCAAAAGCAGCTTATCCTTTTGTTCCCTTGGCTCGACAGCCATTATTTTTATCCTAACGCCATCTGACCGTTTGACTGCGATTGTCAGTGAGGGTCACTCTGCTTGTGTGTGAATGACATAAACCTGGTTTGGATCAGACAAGCATTCTGAAAAGCAAAGCATACTCTCACATGGGCTTAGTTTTAACAGAGGTCACAGCTGAGGGGAGCAGAGATCTGTTGGTTTGTTGTAACAGATCTTTTTCAGTTATGGGAAACAGAAGCAAGTGACGCTTCTGTCACTATTTACAACCTGTTGTACAACAAGTTCATTTTATGAAGTATACTTAAGTAATGTTCAAGTATATTTTTAAGTATACTTCATGTAGGAAGTATACTAATATCAATGTACTGGTAGTAAACTTGTAAGTGTAATATTTCAGTACTGATTGGGACTAAATTTGCTAACTTTTTAGTATATAAAGTATAGTTTAAGTGTACTAAGTGTAACTAGTAAACTTTAAGTGCACAACTACGTTTCTCATTTGTACTGCATCTGTACTACAAGTGAACTTATAAGTATACTAGTAGTTTACTATTTTAATACTTACAGCACATTTTTTTAGTTTATGAAAGTACACTTTGAAGTGTACTCAGTAAACTACTAGTTTAGTAGTTTATACTGCAAGTATACGTGTAACTTTTCTTTAAGTGAACATGACATCATACTTACAGTTTACTATTTATATATTATTTGTGCACTTTAAGTATACTACTATGTTCCTATTTAGGTATTAATTTTTTATACTTGAAATTTACCTTTAACTGTACTTTAACTCTTTCCATTTTAAAAACATTTTATTGTAGTTTCATGCATCCTTTTTTATCAACACTTAAATGTGGGTAAGTTTCATTAAAAAAAAGCAACATGTTAAACAAAAATTGCATTTGACATGTCAACGAAGTACTTAAAACGGAAAAAATTTCCCTTTGCATTTTTTGCATACAGATGACAACATTGTCAAAACGATCCCCATTCACACAGATCTGCGAAAATGATTAGAAACACTGTATTAGCTGCCGGGCCAGTAGTTGGCAATGTCACTTTGTAAAGAAACACTACGCGCCTGAACACATTATACGCATTCATGTTTTTGTTGTTTACATGGAGACAATAACGGTATCGTTTTCAAAAACTTGCACTTTGAAACCCGTTTTTTAAAGCTTGTGTTTTCAGGCCCCCAAAATGCCATTGTCGTGTAAATGAATGGCTAAAACGCATAAAAAATTCTGTTTTTAGTTAAAAACGGTGTCGTGTAATCAGCCCCTCAATCCAAGACCATATTTGTTATGGGCGCAGGAGTGTGTGGACTTGAGCTTGACTCAGACTCAACCCTTCTTTGGTCTTGGTCTTGACTTGGACTCGAATTAGCTGGTCTCGACTACAACACTGCCGCCATATTAAAATAAATAAGCCTTTCACAAGAATAAAGTGAAAGTTTTGAGAGTAAAGTCGTATTACAAAATGAATGAAGTTGTAAACACTATATACACTATATGCACGTAATCCAAGAGGAAAGACAATACGTAAAATGTTGCATGATGCATTTATATTCTGGGCTCATCAGCTTGACTGCTGATAGTGTTTATTATCAATAAGGTGAATTTAGTCTTACATTATCACTGCACAATGCCATATTCAGCATTTTAGAAGAATGTCCCTTTTGAAGTTACTTTTAAAACAATATTCTCATTATATTTCTACTTTAATCTCATTATGCTATGAATTTGTTGTAATTTGGACATTATTCTCCTAATATTAGCCTATACGTTAATCTTGCAAAGTAACAACTTTATTCCTTAGACCAGGCGTAGCCAACCCTGCTCCTGGAGGGCTTCAGTTCCAACCAATCCTGCTCCAACACACCTGTGTTATTTTTAAGTGATCTGAACAACTTGATTTGCTGGTTCAGGGGGGTATTCCAGAAAGCAAGGTTATCTTACCATCAAACATACCCTGAACTCTTGATTGATTAAACCAAACCTTGCTTACTTGAGGTATGCTGGTTCCAAAAACACGTCTGGGAGTAAGTTCAGCCAACTCAGAGTATGTTCCTGGTCAACACACAAGACATTCTCAACAGAGCGATTTGACGAGTCACCATGGAAACGAACGCTAAGAAAAAGTGCGCCATACAACTTTCTTCTTTTGTTTAATGGCCAGTGCATATCGCCACCATTTGGTGGTTGTGCAATCTTTTTTCAATCTTTTTGTTTAATAATCTTTAATCACTGTGAATAAGAGCTATATTGTTTGTTGGATGCTAATTATATAATAAAAGAAAGACTGATTAAACTAAATAGTCTGTGCTTGTTTTTTTTTATGTTTAGTCATTTTGCTTGCACATTGCTTGGTAGGTAAGAGATATTGTGTTTTTAATTATAGAAATACATTACAGCATTGAAAATGGCCTGTTGCAAAGTCAGATCAACTGATGTGAGATGAGAATAAATATATATATATATATTCGAATAAAATAAACATCACCTTGTTTTAATAGTGCTTTATATATTGATATAACTATATATACCATATATATACATGCATGCGCTGAACACCTCTGAAGCAAACTAACCTTGGAACAGAAGCTGCTCCGGAGCAGGTTATGTTCAGAGAGTGAGTTGCTATGGCTACTTACATACCCTGAAAGTTCCTCCGTTTTTGGAACCGAAAGTTGAAGTTATCCACTTACTTACCCTTAAACATACCAGGGTATGTCACATAACCTGCTTTCTGGAATACCCCCCAGGTGTATTTGATTAGGTTTTGAGCTAAGGGGCCGTTTACACAACACCGTTTTCAACTAAAAACGTAAAACTTTTGAAAACGGGTTTCAAAGTGCAAGTTTTTGAAAACAATACAGTTATCGTCTCCATGCAAACTACAAAAACGCCAATTTGTGAAAACAGTGACATCATGCGTATTACGTGTTCAGTCTATAGGTGCATAGTGTTTATTTACAAAGTGACACCACCAACTACTGGCCTGGGGCGTATTCCAGAAAGCAGGTTATGTGACATACCCTGGTATGTTTAAGAGTAAGTAAGTGGATAACCTCAACTTTTGTTTCCAAAAGCGGAGGAACTTTCAGGGTATGTAAGTAGCCATAGCAACTCACTCTCTGAACATAACCTGCTCCGGAGCACATGTTGCAGGGTTAGTTTGCTTAAGAGGTATTCAGATGTGTGTTATATAATTAATATAGTTATATTAATATAACTAAATTTGTTTTATAGTGACAGTTATATAATGTACAATATTATATAATAATTCTAAAGCACTATTATAACAAGGTAATGTTTAAATGTTAATTCAATTCAAATATATTTATTATTATATTATCGTCATCTCACACAAGGATCTGCATTCATTTAATTAGCAACAAAAAAACAATATAATCCTTATTCTCAGTGAATAAAGATTACTTATTAAACGTAGGTTATATAAATCACCAAACAAAAGGAGGAGGAAGTAGAATGCCTTGCTTTTTCTTAGCGTATGTTTCCATGGTGAATCATCGATTCGTCGCTCTGTTGAGAATGAATTGTGTTAACCGGGAACATACTCTGGGTTGTCTGAATTTACTGACGGACGCGTTTTTGGAACCAGCATACCACAAGTAAGGTGTGGGTTAATCAACCGAGAGTTCAGGGTATATGTGACGGTAAATTAACCTTGCTTTCTGGAATACCCCCCAGGCATGACTAATACAGCGTATTATAATAATACAGCAGATCCGTATGAACCGGGATCGTTTTGACAATGGTGTCGTCTTTACATGAAAAATACAAGTGAAAAACGTTTCCGTTTTTAGTACTTCGTTATAAAATGGACCCTAAACTCAGGAACAGGGTTGACTCTAGATTTAGTTTTAAAATTGTACTTTTTTTTTTTTTTTTTAAAGTGGCAATAAAATGCCATCACAACACACTATCTTAAGGAAATATAAACTACTTTGTAAACGTAAACCATTTTCCCTATACAGCTGGGCTTAGAGTGTAGGCCTAGCATGTTCTGAGGGCATGAAACCCGTCTCTCTATGGACTGGAATTCATGTCAACATCCTCTAAAGGATCCAGGTTCAAGAAACCAACTGATTAATGTGTGTCTAGAAGTACACAACTCCCTCCAGGCTGTGTGGACATGGTAACCACAGGCATGTTGTGGCTGGTGTTCCTAAGGAACCAGGCATAAGGATGCACCTCAGCCTATTATCCTGAAACTCACACCTGGGCTGCTTTTCAAGGTATATGTGACCGAACTGTTTTCTTTTTCCCTAGCGCATAATATTATATGCACCTGTATCATCAAAGAGCATATGTGATAGAGTTGTTGGTACTAGATCAGTGAATTTAAGGCTCATGAAACTTACCCGCAGTAAATAATGACCGGTTAGCTGCACAAGTGTGAACTAACACAAGGAAAACCCTCTTCTGAAACAAAGAATATTTACATGTATTTGCTCATGTATTAAAAAAACAAGACAAGACGACAGTAATACACTTGCTGGCCATTTTATTGATGTTATTTTACAGTGGAACCAATGATAACAGAATCGAAACCAGCACTTAAAAAGGCAAAATTAACAAACAAACAAACAAAAAAAAGAAAAAAAAAAAAAAAAAAAAAAGTGTTCTACATGCTATATCTGAACCTAATTCAATCATGCTAGCGTGGAAAAAAATTACTTTAATAAAACATACAATTAAAATAAAATTAATGACACAATATACTTCACCATTAACTTCATTTTAAATGTACCTTCCATTGGTTTTCTTCCATGCACAATTTCTAACAATATGTATATATATTTATATAAAAAAGAAAATAAAATTAAGACTTTTAGGCGCATAAAATGCCGTAAAGCAGTATTCCACTCGTACAAAGCACCTACAAGTTAAAAAAAAATCCTTATGGTGAATCCTTATGAAAACAAACGCTGGAACTTGGGAGAGCATCATGAATTTCTGTACAACTCAAACGGATGAACGATCATCCACGGCTAAACAAACACAGAGCGCCAAAACAGACCAGAATGGAAGTCCAATGCCTCACATTGAAAAATTACAACGTTCTTAAAATAAATATTTCACATCTGCTAAAAATAAATAATGATCTTAACACTTCACTATGGCAAATGCAAAATGAAAAATAGAAATTGCTGTGCACTACATTGTTGAGGGCAAGTGTTTCTTTAAAGCACTACAGTTGGGAGACAGAGCCTTCTGCTGTTACCTTGAGGTAGATAACGCCTTTACGAACTTAGTTAACGCATCGCAAGCCTACGGTTAACGCTTGCTGTGCTGGCATCACGTTTGAGGAAGTTTACAGTATGAACAAAATGACAAAAGGCTTCGCTTTTAAATGGAAATGAGGTGGAAAAAGTAAGTCAAATAAATACATTAGCCTTAGTTAAAAAACCACAACAACAACAGGAAGAGAAAGGTCAAGACGCACTGCTTATGTCTGTCCTATTGGTTGTCAGTCAGAAGGTCACATTATGATGTCAGTGGCAGCATCTCCCACACGGTTAGTGCATTATTCCGCCCTTTTTCTCTCCATTCCTTTGCTTGCAATGAATAAACCATCCATTTCTCTACTTAACAGTCGTTCCTCTGTCTTTCCCTAACCTGTTTCTGAATCTACAGTACACTGTGTGCAAATGTCATGCCGTTAGTTTCTTTTTATATATATATTATCAGAGTTGGAACTGAAAATTCGAGGGCAAAAAAAAAAAATACATGTTTCTTGTGTAGGAACACAGTCCAGCACTTTGGATGAATTTACGAACTAAATTCATTAACATTTAATCCACAAATTTTAAAAAAGAAAAAGTTTCCTTAAAAAGTAACCATATGTAAAAAGATAAATGATTCAAGTACAGAAATACATAACTCTATAAAAAATAAGCTGGACTCTGCTTGAACGGGGTGGATTTTTTAATTTAAATGCTTGAAAATGCTGCTGTAGGTTTTATGGGCGATTTGTGGGGAGCGTTTAACAGCAGAGGGCGTTAGCGTGGCCTGGATGGACTTCAGAGGAATGTCACCCCCTCCTTCGAACCCCGGAATGGCCAGAGACTCCAGCTGCATGTTAAAGACTATCTCGCCGCCACAGGATATGAAGTCACCCTCTGGAGCGGACACCTCGACGGGCTCGGGAATCTCGGACTCAGCCTCCTCTCGCTTGCTGAAGAGGCGGTCGAGGTAACTGCTCTGGCAGCTGCTGTTCTCCTTCTGGAGCTGCTCGTCTTTGCGGACGTCCCAACAAGCCTCATCGATCAGGCTGCTCTCGGCAACGCCGGTGTCCGTGAAACTTTCCCAAGGACAGGGCGCCCGGACACCGAGCTGTGCCAGGTTGACTAGACACTTCTCTTCTTTTTCCTGACTGATGGACTTGGACATGGAGCCACAAGGAGCACGAGTGTCCAGTTGGGAAACTGAGGTGTTCAACTCGTTTAGGAGGTCAACGTCACCGGATTCCGGCTGGAGGCTCAGTTTGATGGTGCTGGCGATAAATGAGTCAAAGTCGAAGCCCTGGCTGTGGTTCTGGTGTTTTTCTTGTTCACGATCCTTGTCGGCCACGCTGTGGTTCTGAGACCCTTCCTGCAGGGCGATCTGGGCCTTGACCAGTCCGTTCTTCTCACACTTGCTCTTGCCCTTTTTATCGAGCTTCTCTTTGCTCTGTTGCTCTTTCCAGTTAGAGAGGTCGATGATGAGTTTGGGCTCGTAGTAGTGGTTCACCTCACTGTCCCTCCAGATCAGATTATCCAGGTAGGATGGGGACACAGCTTTGTAGTTGCAAGTGTAGCTGCAGTCCTGGTCGCAGTACTTGTTCTCATGGTGATCTTCCTGTTGCCACGAGTGCTCTGGGGGGAGGTCAAATGATGGATCCTCTAGGAACTTTTCACACTCTCCATCCATGTATTTCCGTGGGTCGATCTGGACCTCCTCCTCGTCTGTGACGTCTGACATAGCTCGAGGATCACGCTGCACATCTTCCACTTCATGGGTGCTGTGCAGGTGCCAGTCTTGATCAGAGAACTGACTTTCATGGTATCTACAGTGGGGAAAAAGAAAAACAAATGTCGATTTATCTTGGTTATCTGATTTTATTGCGGATCTGAAATGTTTTAAAATTGTAAGCTTGACAAACAGTTTTGGAGACTTCTGCTTTTACCCATTCAATTATGTAGGAGCTGTACCAAAATACTGCTTACAAAGAAAATAGCTGCCCAGAGGCATTTGCAAGATGGTGGCCAAGAGAACTGACTTTCCTTAAATGGGCTTTGCTCTTACTCTGCTTTTACTGAAAATCAAGTCTCACAGAATGAGCCGATGCTTTTCTCCATTAGGTGTGAGCTTACCTGTCCCAGTTGTAGATGTGACTATGGCTCTCATCCATGAGCAAGATGTCATCCACCTCATCCTCAATGTGGAAGGGGTGCGAGGACACTGGTTCGTCTAGTGGGAATGAGTAATCGCTCATGTATGGGTGAGCAAGAGCCTCTTCTGCAGTGAGCCGGTCCATGGGGTTAAAGGTCAAGATCTTCTCCAGGAAATCCAAGGCTGCAGTGAACAAATGAACAATACTTCATCAGATTTAGGCTGCCATTTATGTTTCCTTTACCAACACAATATGGCTGAGATAATTTTCTAAAAATCATAGAGAATATTATGGATTGCTGCAAAACTGGGTCATGGGAAGGGAGGGTGCAAGAGAGAGTGGTATTCGATTTTCCAGGAATTCAAAGGTCCAGAAATTGGAGTTTCTATGAATTGCATGCATTCTGCAAATATGCTTGTGCAACTTACCCTCAGGGCTGACACCAGGCAGTAACTTGGCAAGCGGCGTGTGTGGTTCTGACATGTCGTTCCTGATAAAGACAGGTATTACACTTTGAAGCTCCAGTCTGTCTTCCTCATGGACTACCGGAATGGATTCCAGAATCAGTTGCATCTGTTCCAGCTCATGAGCTCCTGCGCACACACAAATGTTTAATTCAGAAAAACTGTGTCAAAGCAAATGCACTGCCAATATCTGGCACAAAAGACACTTGTATACTCAAAAAACTGGTCTAGTTTAATGTGCATGTTTGTCAAGACTGACTGCTTCAACCTCAGGGTTCCCACACCATTTGACCAATGAATTTCCATGACTTTTCCAGTTGTTAAGGATTATTGGATACAGACTTGTAAAAATAAATTTATAGAGACTGAGCTCACAAAGAGTAGTTTATAGGCAATGAAATATATTGGAGCTGAGAGTAACTAAAAACATTTATATTCAATAAGGCATTTCCATGACCTTTTACAATGTTATTAATTTCACTAACTTTGGGGCCTGGAAATAACAATTTTAAAATTGCCAGATATTTCCTAAGCCTGCATCCAAAATAAAATACACCAAAACCAACAGTTCTGCCCTAGTTTTCAAGTATGAGTTCACAGAAAGAGCTTCTCTTCTCTTTACTACTACGCAAGAAAAAACCTGTGTCCTAGTTTATTATAATACACTACCACCACAGGAAATGACCTTCAACTACCTGATCATTGTGTGCAAGGTAATAGAAGATAGTTTCACAAAGATATAAACAACTGGGAGAA
The DNA here is from genome assembly GCA_039654105.1 of Coreius guichenoti. Classification (NCBI taxonomy): domain Eukaryota; kingdom Metazoa; phylum Chordata; class Actinopteri; order Cypriniformes; family Gobionidae; genus Coreius; species Coreius guichenoti. The sequence goes on from CM077181.1 coordinate 30,121,384, forward strand.
TAATTTCTCTCTCACTCTCAAACACACACACACTTTTAATACCTGCAAAGAGTGTTTTTCCAGTCAGCATCTCAGCAAAGATGCACCCAGCGGCCCACATGTCAATGGCTTTGGTGTAGTTATTTGGGGAAAGGAGCAGACGGGGAGAACGATACCATTTAGTGACCAGTCCCTCAGACAGATGCCCCTATGGAAGAGAGAGAACCAATGTCACAAAAATCCTCCAAAGTCTTGCAGAAACTGTAACTTACACATGTATTTATGAAATAACACCCCCTACTGCATGAGCAGTTAATTCATGTTCCTCAGGTCTCATCTTGTTCAAGGTCATGCACCAAATGGCATGTATAAAACACTCGGGACAGCTGTACCAGACATGTCCTGAGTAAAGTAGGGTCAGCACACAGCCCAGTTTCACATCTACCCTTTACGTAAAAAGGCTCATAACTATATGAACATTTAATATTCAGTCAACAGTTTCTAGCTATGCTACAGTCACACCCATTGTTATTTTCCAAAACATTTTAGTGCATTTCATAATTCAAGTTGCATTACGGGTCACTATAGTGTACACTAGCGTAAATTGTTGTCTTTGGTCAGTTTTGTTTTCCTTTCAGGTCAGCTACCATTATGACAATCACAAACACACCCTCAACATGCATCTAACTACTTGAATAACACGTCAGGTTTAATGGCACAGAGATTTGAGGGTAACTACTGCCCCTCTTGAGTACTATGGTTTGTTACCACCACAGTAACCCAAGAATTTACTTTTATGCGCAACAGGACCATGGCTTTGCCAAACCAACCAGTGTATGCTTCTGGCCTATAGATCTTAAAGGATACACAGAAAGGACGGACAGACAGACCGATCAAGACAGATAAGCAGTCACTCTTGACACAGAGCCAGGATAATCAGTCTCATGCCTGACACAATGGCTGGCAGACAGACAGACAGACAGACAGACAGACAGACAGACAGACAGACAAGTCATTGACATTAGCCTTCACCTCTGCGTCACTGTTTATTACAGCTGCACGATTCTGGATAAATTGAGATTCACTATTTTTTGTGGTTTCAAATAGAGATCACAATTTTGAACAGACAACTAAACAAAACATGTAATTTACTGTTGGTCAGTTTTCCCTATCAAAATTAGGTTTTTGCACATAACTGTTGTTAACAAAAGTTAATTTTATCTGCATATCAATTCAAGCTCAGTGCTCCACTGTTAAATTTCCAATAAAAAAAAGACATAATATTAGTAACTGCACTTATTAACAAAACAATAGTAATTTTATGATTAAATTAACTGATACATTTTCCTCTACCATCTGTAGAACTGCATGCCACTGCTCTCAAAAGTTAGTCTGGAGCCCTGATATAGCTTCGGGGTCCTTCTGTCTATGCAGGTTTGATCTCTTAGATGAATAAAATTACAACTCTCCTCAACTTGCTGCAGGATATGATGCATCATAGGGCTCAACACCGAAATAAAACCAAAAACGTGATATGACTTAAGGCTGCGATTTATGCACTGCGTGTTTCAGAGTGAAGCGCGAGACAGGGACTCTGGGTTATAATTTGTACTGCACAATTAATCATTAAAAAATAAATAAATAGCAAATCTCGATTCAAACACCCACACAATCTCATTTCTAAATGACAATGATTCGCCTGTGTCTATTAAACCTTTGAAAAAGGAGAAAAAAAAAAAAAATAAAAAATATATATATATATATATATATATATATATATATATATATATATATATATATATATATATATATATATATCACACTGGAACATTCAAATCTGCATTGGCTCTGCCGCTGACCCAGAGAAAGCGGTTATGTATGAACCAGCTTCATAAACAGTCTTTTCAACTGCACAGTATCATTACTTCTGTGTTACAAATATTCATATTATTACAGAAGTACTGGGATAAAAGTTTATAGTTCAGATATTAACACTGATCTATGGAAGCGATCAAAATCACCTTTTGAAAGCAATTTGGTGCTTCAAATAATGATTGCATCTTTACGCCACCAGGTGGCGACAAGTGACAACGTATTTGTAATTTAAAAATGCTGATTCATTCAGAAATGAAAGTAAAGTGTTTATGAGTGAGTCATTGAATCATTCAAACAGTTTTTAAAAACTAATTCATTCAGATTAATTAAACATTTTAAACAGACTGCAGCAATTAAAATTGCATGTTATTTTGTTTAGTTGTCTGTTCAGAATCATGGGAGAATTGCGTTCTCGGGTTTGAAGAAAAAAAATAAAAAAAAAACCCTGCTTTTCAAATGAATCCAGAATTGTGCAGCTCTCTCGCTCATACACGCACACAGTAAAGTTAAAGTATTATTTTTTTATAAATATTCAATTTAGTTTATGATGATGAGGATGATTTTTTATTATTATTATTATTATTATTATTATGCACAAATTATGTATATGATGCATTACACACAACAGTTTAATATAACAAGCATGTGCAATACCAAGAGAGATGCCAAGAACAAAAAGGAAAATATTCAAAATTAGGTTTATTTCCAGACAATTCTGTCTGGAGTTCTTATTGACATTCCCCAAAAAACCGAGAACATGTGCTTCTGGCCTGGAGCAGAGTCTCATAGGGTCAATGCAATACAAATTTCTGCGTAAATACTTTGAGAAAGTCAAACCAAGCCAGCCATGACACATTTTAGGCAACTCATTTGAATGTTAAATAAATCCACCCTCACTGGTGGCGTGAGGTGGCAGATGACTCATGCAGACCGTGAGATAGACTCCAAACCAAACAGCAGGAGGTGTAAATGTCAGACAAAATTGACAGACTCCAATCACACAAGCATTACTATTGCTCAAAATTAGGGGACTTTAGGGGACTGTTTGAAATATGGACATGCATTACACTTCCCCAAAAAAAAAAAAAAAAACAGCTTAAGGGAAAAGTGTCTCATTTTTTTCCCTTATTTAACAAAAATAAAAAACACCCTGCTTTGATCTTTCATATGAGAAAGCACTGTGTAGATTTTAAAAAAAATAAATAAAAATCTAAGATCATCGGAGGCCACAAAAATAAAAGTAGGTCAAATTCAAAGTCTGGTAAAGGAGTGGCGTTTAGACTGGTTTCAGAACTCCCCTGTAAAATGAGTCAATGTCAGAAAGCGCTGAGGAGTGGAAAAACACTCGGGGCCCAGTTTATGCCTCTAAAAGTCCCCTGTGTACAAGAAACTGTCTTTTTTCACACCACATTTAACATATGCACGTGCACAATGAACAGAGAGGAGCCCCTCTACAGTTCAATGGGGGGAAAAACAGCCTTTGGTAACCTGACAAAAACTCTAAAACCTCAAACGGCTGCAGAGAAGAGGCAGAACAAGTCTGAACCCAAAGACAAGCAAACATCAAAAGCAGGACTTGGAGGAAGACCAGAATCCAGAGCGCTCAGCCAAAAACAGACAAAGAGAAGAGGGAGAAGGGAAGTAGGGGGTTGATCCGCTGTGCACGTGAATTCCAAAAATTCCTCAGACTGGGTCGGATTTCTAGAGCAGAGCATAAAAAAAAAAGACCCTCTAAAAACAAACAGCTGGCATTTAATACAGACCCTTCTTACAATACTTAAAGTGCTCGCGTTCTACACTTATTTTTTTCTCTGAGGTCTACTTAATTTTAATTGTGTTTTTTGCATAAAAAAAAAAAAAAAAAGTGTCAGTTTTACATGATGATGATGGGCATTAGTCTTTTTCTGTTTGGCCAATACGTGTTGGAAGCGGACTTTTGAAAATCCATAATATCACTGATCACTAGTTTGGCACAAAGCTCATGTTAACAAAGAACTATCAAAAGAGTGAGAAAAATATGTCCCAATAGAGTGGTGCAGGTATGACATAACTTTGTAGGCCAAAACAGAGAAGCGAGTTTGCATTTTACCATTTCCGGTTCCCTCGTCCCAAAGTCAATGGGTTTTTTGAATGGGGGTTTAGTTAAATGGCTGAAATAAGGTCTGTGGTGAACACAAGCTCAAGACACTTTCACGGTTTATTCAACGACATAAAATACATCAGTATTTAAGCTGTTGCGAGCCTTGAAAAAGGCGGTTGCTAACAAGTGGCTAAATGGGACTACAGAGGCAGTCGAGGAGATAAACGTCATCACGCCGAAAAGGTAAACTCTCAGCCCGCTTTTACAGCCTCCATTATGCTCTTATAAACTAAACTATTCTAACTCAAACGTTCTGGGAAAATGTTTTGAGATAACTGAAAGGTAGTCAGAAGTTTAGTGATGGTGACGCTGAAGTTGTGGGACCGTGGTGTTGTTCGTTTATAGCCTACCTTTAGCCTTTAACTTCTGGCGACTGCATTTAAACTTCAAAATTCATAAAGGTTGTGCTCATCTGTGAAAATTATCTTGATGGATAAAACATGCAAGTATCATAAACTTTTGTTGATTTTTTTGCGACAATCCAAAAGCCTTATGGGAAAATCCTATTGGGTTTTTAAATCGAGGGAACCAGTGTGATGCTAACTGCCGGTTGGCCTACAAAGTGACGTCATACCTGCACCATTCTATTAACAGATCATTTGCCTCTGATGCAGCGAATAATCCAGCAAACACACATAACATTACTTTCTTCCATACACAAAAGCACATTCTGAATGTGGAAGGGTTCAAGTCAGAGCTTCCAGTCACGTATAAATCATTACCTCTCCAGGTCTGAGAAACCTCGTTCAAACATTTCTTAATTACACTTTCACCAGCTCTGACTAGTACTGCCATGCTCCAAACAATGTTTTTTTTTTTTTTTTAGCCAGAGAGCTTTGCTTATGTTTAGCACTTAAAAAGCCGGTTTGAATTATAGCTTGCAGCTAGATCTTATTTAGCTCTTCAAAACTGACCCCATTTGCATGGACAAATCTCTGTCCTACTGGATGCTGGCCATTTTAAAGACTGATTTCACTGGATTGTCTTTTGAAGCAATACAATACTTTAGTTGGATGAAGAGAAAAACTTAATTGACTAAAAATGTTCCCCTATGCTAGAGCATGATTCTGGATAAATTGAGAATCACGAATTCTTGTTTAAAATAGAGATCACAATTCTCCCATGATTCTGAAAAGACAAATAAAACAAAAACACAATTTATTAAAGATTGACAAATTGTTAATTGCTTTAAAAAAAAAAAAAAAAAAAAAAGTTAACTTCAAATTAAAAATGCTGTTTGAATGAATGATTCAACGACTCAAACACTTCACTTGGTTACTGGATGAATCAGCGTTTTTGAACAAATCTCTTAAATGAATGCTTCCATTGTCAATTTGTTTTTGAGATTGTCATGTAATTGATATAATCTTTGTTTGAAGCGTCAAGTTACTTTAAAAAAGGTGATTTACTCCATTTTGACTGCTACCGTAGACAGTGTAAATCCAAACTATAAACCAGTACTTCTTATCGCAACACAGCAATAATGATAATGTGTGGTTGAAAAGACTTTGTAAAGCCGTTTCATACACATGACCACTGCTGTATCTGGGTCAGCGGCTGCACGAACACAGATTTGAATGT